>JAQGBT010001684.1:0-29674 GCA_034698585.1 Disparrhopalites patrizii | reverse complement strand
CTCTCTATTTTTCTCTTTCTCTCTATTTTTCTCTTTCTCTCTCTCTCTCTCTGTCTGTCTCTCTCTCTCTCTCTCTCTATTCTCTCTCTTTCATTTCATTCTTTCTCTTTCTTTCTCCTTCTCTTGCCCTCTCTTTTTGCCTCTGTCTCTTTCTTTTTTTCTATTTCTCTCTCTTTTTTTCCATCTTTTTCTCTCTTGCTGGCTAATACACATGCATACACATTTATAGGGCAAAAGGGAGAGGAAGAGATAACGTCAAAACAAGTTACTATCCTCCTCTCCTTTCTTATCCTTCGACTGGTACATCTCTCTCTCTCTTTCTCTCTCTCACTTTTACGTCCAACAGTAAGCAAGGAGCAGCTCTCATTGCCTTGAGGAAGATAAAGAGGGTGACTCATCAGTCTCCTCACCCCCTCCGTTTTTCCTCGCTCTCAAATAATTTCTCCTCTCGAATCTTCCTTTTTTCGGCAAAGATTAAAGCCCATGAGAAAAGGCGTTGGACAAAAATTTTTATATTGCCTTTCCAAAACACACATATTTTTTCAACTTACCGTTTTACCCTGAGTCATTTCTCGGGATTTTTTTCGAACCACTGACTCCACTCAAAGGCAGGAAGAAGCCATAGTAGAGGCATATAACCCACAGAGGTAATCATACTGAAAGATATGTTTTTTGGGGGAATGTTCCTATTTGTCATCTGTTGACTCGGGCCTATTGTTCGTGAGAGAGAATTTGACCAGAAGGGGAAAGGTCCGGGGATTTTGTGGTTGCAGTATTGGACGGTAATTCTTTGGGAAAACATGTGTCATGCTGTCATGCGTCAGTTTGTATTTGGGTTGGAGGAATCTATTTCAGGGATTATCTTATTTGTTCTTGTAATCTTGACGATGGAGGAAATGGATGATTTCACTGATTTCCTGAGGAAATCTGTTTTTTATGGGGCTTCCTGCCAAGGTTATTGTGGAGTCCTTTGCAAAAAATAGGAAAAATATCAGAAATAGTATACAAGCCTAGGGCAAAAAGGATTTGGATAAAGATATACCTTTTCTATACAAACTTTGAATACAAAACATGACAAATTCCGTAAAATCAAAATTAAGTTGCAGAGTTGACCAAAATACTGTAGTTCCTGCTAAATAACAATAAACAAAATACAAATACAGGCGGTGACATGGTTTACAAAATTTCAATTACATTCGGCTGCTCCCCTAGTATTTAATTACAAATTGAATTGTATTTTGTATCGAACACAGAATTTAAATTACAAAATGTATGCATCAGTAGCTAGTTATGGGGAAATTTAAATACGTATTTTAACTACAAAATACAAATAAATGTATTTAAAATACATTTCTTTTGCGCTTACGTGAATTCAAAAAAAAAACAGCAAGCAAATTTAAAATTCTATTTGGCCTCGGTGTAGCTACTTATTTCCAAAGTATTTCCAAAATTTCTCGTGTATTTAAAATTTAACAAAATGCATGTAGAAATTACTTGTATTTGAAAATATAGATTTAAAAAAAATATTTTTTAAATACATATTGCAAATATATGTTAGGAAAATACATGGGATTTTTGGCCATCTCTGCAAATAACAATCCATTGAGGCATTTCGGGGAAAATTATGCTATTATGAGAATAAAAGTTAAGATAACGCTTAATAATGTGGCTCCTCGTTTGCAAAATTGTTTTCCGTTTTTCCGCTGTGTTTTTAGCAAGGAATTTCGAAGAACGAATTCTAATATGAAGCATTCAATAACCATAACTATAATCAAAAAAATATTTATTAAATTTTTTCTCACTGATTTCATTATTATAATTTTTTAAACGTACTAGAGTTCTCAAATGTGGCCATTTGCAGGTAATTGTGACTATCCTCATCTTCAATTGTGGAAAACATTTATAATTATGAAAAAAATATTACTGTAAATAATTACAGACTAAACTTACGTTAGGCTATCCTGAAAATCTGGTTGAATAATTCCGCCAAGCCGAGAAAAAGAATGAGGAATGTAGCAGGCTAAGTTAATACTTGAATGGCTCCTGAAAAACTTTCTTTTTTTTTTTATTTTACAATTTAATTTTGCCGGCCATAATCAATGAATAATATAGGCAGGCGCTAGTCTTAATTTTTCATCCTTTTTTCCATTACGCGTAGCTCTTGATTAAATTGGTGGGTGGCCACAATTACAAGCTTTACCCCATACATGTTGATATGTATATAAATAAAAATATAAGATGACTTGTCCCAAAAATATCCATGATTTTGGGCAAAAGCCTTATAAATAAAATGTATGTATTCTTGTGATGGCAGGACAAAAGAGAAAAGTCTATACAGAAGTGAATTTTTGGATAGATGAAGAAGATGAATTTGGAAGGGTAAACAGAGGACCCCGTCATGTTTCCCTCTTGGCCCTAATCGTCCTTTTATCTCTCTGGATGTTATGTAATGTCATGTACTCTCTATTACGACCATGCACGTTCCCACATCTCTCGTCTCTCTCTATCGTCTCTCTCTCTCTCTCTCTCTCTCTCTCTCTGAGGAAATGGGAGGAGTCTGGGGTTCATACCTGGAGTCGAGCAAAAGCGAAGAAGAACCAACAGAAGATGAAGAGAGAGAGAGAGAGAAGAAGAAGAAAAAAAATTGAAACCAGGCCTTGTTAAAACTGACTATATTAAAAACTCATACTCTCTCCATCCTTATAAGACTGGTTGCATAATAGATCCCAGAAGAAGCATTATTGGGAAGGGGAAAAAAAGAAGAAGAAAAGGAGCCAGTGAGAAAGGAAGCGAGCAAAGTAATTTCTTCTTCGCTCCTTGGGAATCATCCTCTTCAACCACGACTTTTTTTTTTTGCTCTCCTTCTTTGTCCAAAAAAAAACACCCCTGGAGGGTACAAAACAAGCAGTGGAGCGATGAAGGAAATTACATATGAGGGAGCAAAAAAATACACACACCGTGTTATGTATACAAGAACAGTTATATGTACGTTGAATGTATTGTACGTATATTGAACAATCACACATATTATTAGGGACATGCGTGTACGTTTTCATATTAAAAAGATTGGATATGTTATACACGCAAGAGGAAAGGAAAAAGGATCATTCACGACCTTTTCTTGTGAGCCAACGATCAGTACTGTCCCGCTGTAGTTGTTTACTTTGCATTTGTTAGTTGTTTTTTCATCCCTTTGTATCTGGATTCTCCGGATGTCATAAGAGCTACCATAAGAAAAATATTTATGGAAAAAAAATATATAGTTGGCTTAACGGTGTTGTTCCTTGATGATATTCTTGATCACAAAAATTAAAATTTAATAATAGGCCGAAAATTAAGAAAATGCTATCTATGCTGAATGATTTGCTGCTCTAAACTAGTGATAGATGCAATTGTAAAAGTTCTCGGTTTGGAATGCAAATTTTGACTGTTTTTAAAAAAAGAATGTCTTGGACAAGGATGGATGTATTTGCTTTTTAAGAAGCAAGTATACCGTAACTGCCTAACACGCTCATTATCCTAAAGCATAACTTGTATGGTTTCACATTTTTAATTAAATTTTATTTAAATGGTACTTTTACTATAACCATAAGCATGCTATTTAATGTCTTTAGTTATACATATTTTAGTCGTTTTAATTTTACGTTTTTAAGCACGTAAAATCGTTCCAAACGTACCGGGTTTTCTTTGTAATTTGCTTTTAAGTAAAAAAACGAGACGTTGAATTTCCTTACTAATTCCATAACAATTGAGAACCACATCCATATTTTGTGACTGGTTCATTCGGAATATTCTACATTTAATTATTTATTATACCGCATTTTACATTACATTTTATGTTGATTGGTTGGTTGTTTTTATTTACTTTTCAATGAAGCCAATACAAGTACTAACTCTAATCCAGGACACGGACAGTTATGTCATGTGTGGTCAAATAAATAATAATTAACAGTCAAAGTCAAGTAGGTATGTACATATACATACAGGGTTGTTAGATAGATGGATCATAAACAATCAAATAATACTTGAACTAATTGTAAGTTATACCACGGTCCTTTACAAGGCATTTAGAAAGAGCTTTTTGGGAGGTCGAAAACATAACAGAATTTAGACTTAAATATTAAATTACTTACTTGGTAACATATTCCATGTGCATACACAATTAAAATAAATATTTTTACTCACAATTTTCGTTTTTAAAAGGGACTGACGTTTTATTATTTTACATTTATTTTTAATATAAAAATGGCTCTTAAATGCAAATGTTGCTGCACATAAAAAATTACTCAAATTACGCACATCAAAAATTACGGAACCAATACTTACCATAAAATTGTTCAAAAATGGTGTCATAGTTTTGAGAAAATAAATATACATGAGTAAGTACATATAGCTATAAAACAAAATGATGAAATGACCTTGGAAACCACCCAAAAAAAAATGACATGGAAGTTGGGAAAATTTAATTAAGAAGAAGGCCCTCTTCGTCCGCGTGTACAAACAAGGATTGCGTGCGGGAAGTGCATTTCATCACCCTGGAAAGGAAATTAGTGTGGGACACATCCCCATCCTCCCGAAAAACGCATAGGGCTCTGTAATTAAAACAAATATCCCCCATTGCCTTTTTCCCTATAGCCCTACATATATACATATACATATGTATATACTCACGTATGTCCTCCTTCAATATTCGGATGACACTGAAGAAAAAACTCCTGCCCGAAAAAACTGCCCGAAAAAAAAAATGGCCGGGAATGAAAAAGTAAAACGCAAATAATTATCACGTCATTGGATGATCCATAAAATAACGGGGTTATAGTTTATAGTATAGTTAATGATAGCTAGATATTATGACAGATACATGTTTTAATCGTTTGTTTTTGCACCAACCATAAAAATAATTTTCAGGCGTTGCCCCTTTTTTTCTTCGTCAGAACAAAATGAGGTCAGTAGGGAGAAATTTCATGGGGGCTCTTTTTTTCCTGGCATCAGAGGATCTCTCCGGGGACATTCAGACTCTGATTAATGGAGAGTACGGTGGCAGGAGAGTACAGAAATGACGGTGTTAAAACCAGCAATTATATAGATCCAGAGAGAAATGGGAGAAAGCCCACTTTTTCTTCATGGCGTTCTCAGTCAGCCTTCTGACGCTTCCCTGGTAGGTTCCGGCAGGGTAGTTATCAACCAGAAAGGGGAAAGTTGGGGAATTTTTTCCTTGGGGTAATTAATTATATACCAATTAAGTATTAATCAACTTGTGAGTTGTGTTGGGATTTTTTTTCTCCAAATTTAAAGTGTGAATTTTTAGAACGGGGGTTTTCCTGGTAAATTACTTCATTTCAATAGGAGGTTCCAGAAATTTCTCTTGGGGGTGAGAAGTTTTGGAATTACTACCAGGAATTTATCCCACAGTTCGTTTCTCAGCGGGGTCTATATACTCATTAATCATTTTAGTCAAAAATAGCGGATAAAAAGGAGAACATATTTTTGAACACGAAGAACGTTCAAAAATAAAATTATTGACGCAAAGATTTTTTTTTTGGAAAATATAAACATCAATCAGGACCAGAAATATTAGTATATTCAAAGAGAAAAATATTATTAAAAAATTCATAGAATTAGGAATCGAAAAATCAGAGCAGTAGGGAAGTTTTTTGCCAAAACTGCAGAAAGGACGCGAATAGTAGAATGCGACCAATGCGAGTGAAGAAAAGCTGAATAGCGAAAAAACACAGCAAAAATCAAAAGAAAAAAGATGAAATTTGAAATACAAGACAAGGTATTTGGCAAAAATAAAACCTCGGACCTAGAGAATGGAGAAAGTTAATCAGAAAAAGCAAAACTAAAAGAAACAATCGACAGAGGAAAAATTCTACAGCAACTTAAGACGGAAAATAAAGAAAGCAGTCAACGAAGCTATGGAGAAAAAGTAATACAAAAAAGGGGAAACCAGAGAATTGCACAAGAAAAGGAAAAGCCACAGAAAAAACATAAAAGAAGAAACCAAAGAAAAAACACAAAAGAAGAAACCACATAATTCCAACAGAAAAGAAGAAAATACAGAAATCACAACGGGAAAAAGAAAAAGTGCAGGAAACCCCAGAAAAAACAAAAGCTACAAAAAATACTATAGAAGGAAAAATATTGGCAGCAGAAATAAATTTTGGAGAAAACAATAAAAAAAATTTCGGCAAAAGCAACAGAAAAGCGAGAAAAATCTTGAAACTGAAAAGTCAACAAAAAAACGAGAACATTTTGAATAAAGCAACGACAAAGCAAGAAAACGTTGGAAAAAGTAACAGACAAGCCAGAAAAATCCTAAAACTTATTGAAAATAAAATTGCGAAAGTAGAGTTTAAAAAAACGTACAGGAAATGTGGAGAATTATCAACTATTTGATTACTTTGATTTTCTCCCTCATCCTCATGGTTTTGCCCATATCCCTGCTATTCCTGGACATGAGCCTGGCGGAAAAGTCCTGGAGAGAACATTCCAACTTGGGGGATGACCATCTCACCCTGTCAACCTACTCCCCAGATCCCCTCCTGGACCTCACCCCCGAACTAGGCCCCGTCCCCATCATCCCCTTCCAACCCCCACCCCTAGCCATGGCCATGACCTCAGCGGAAGCCCGAAATCGTACCAAAGGTCAAAATACCAGCGCCGGCCTCACAGCCACCATCAACGACGTCCTCTCCAACTACGACAAGCGGATCCGCCCCGATTTCTACGGCCCCCCAAAGGAAGTGTCCGTCACCCTCAACATCAAGATGCTCTCGGGCGTCTCGGAAGTGGACATGGAATTCCAGGTGGACTTCTACCTCCGCCAATATTGGCAGGATGAGCGCCTAGGATACGACCACATGGAGCACAACCGGACAGTTGATATGATTGGCCTGACCCACGAATTCTCCCGCTACATCTGGCACCCCGACACATTTTTCCCCAACGAAAAAAAATCCTATATTCATTCCGCCACAGTCACGAATGAATTTTTGCGATTATATTCGGATGGAAATATCCTCAAAAGTACCCGCTTGACCCTCACCGCCTCCTGCCCCATGGACCTCATCCTCTTCCCCATGGACCAACAGATCTGCGCCGTGGAATTGGGGAGCTACGGCTTCTCCCAGAAGGATCTGGAGTACATCTGGAAGAGGGGGGAAAAGCCCGTCCGGATGGGCTGGGACTCCACAACGCTCCCCCAATTTAATGTCATGGGTCATCGGGAGAGGACCCGGATTTCATCCACTTCCACGGGGAATTATTCCATCTTGGTCTGTGAATTCCTCCTCGTTCGGTCCCTCAATTATTATCTGATGCAATTCTACATCCCGGCCGCCCTCATTGTTGTCATCTCCTGGTTCTCCCTCTGGATGGGGCGGGAGGCGGCGGCGGAAAGGATGGCCCTGGGCGTGACGACCGTCCTCACAATTACGACCCTTCTCCTCTCCACCAATGCCAATTCCCCCAAAATCTCTTATATCAAGGCCATTGACATCTATCTGGGCGTATGTTTCACCATGGTCTTTGCCTCCCTCCTCCAGTCCGCCTCCATTGGGTACATGGCCAAGAGGATTCGGACGGAGGAGATCCAGAAGGATGTCATTGAGGATAAGACCCAGGCTTGGAAGAAGGAGAAGGCGGAGGAGATCAAGCAGGGCACGACGGAGGGGGTCAATGAGGGCGTGGTCAATCCCTTCCAGATGATCAATGC
This sequence comes from Disparrhopalites patrizii, assembly GCA_034698585.1. Taxonomy (NCBI): domain Eukaryota; kingdom Metazoa; phylum Arthropoda; class Collembola; order Symphypleona; family Sminthuridae; genus Disparrhopalites; species Disparrhopalites patrizii. Next base: position 21,957 of record JAQGBT010001684.1, on the reverse strand, counting down.
GGGATTCAAGCGGGATCGGACCTTGGAAAAAGCCATGGAGGAGGCGGAGGCAAAGGTCCGGAAGAGCAAATTTGGGCTGGCCTTCATCGACGTCGTGAGTCGCATCACTTTCCCTTTGGGATTCATCGTCTTTAATCTGGGCTATTGGACCTATTATCTCAACCAGGGGAAGGATGTTTTGGAGGCGGGATGGATTAAAGATCATTAATGTTGTATTTCCGCTTTTATATATTACGCATGTAGATTCAAGTAGCTTTCATTTCATTTTTAAGGTCCAAAGATGTCATACATATCCGTGCTGGGAAATTCTAAGGGTTTGAAATTATCATAACAAATTCAATTCCTATATCACGCTCAATGCCTCAATTATTCCACCAAGAATCTGAACACCTCAAGTATTAATTACAATTACATACGCTGTTAGTGCCAGTATAATTACGAGTACCATTCCTCAAGTCTTGTACTTATATTAATTTTCGCAATTACCAGGTAGGAAGGACTTGTACTTTATTTACATTTTAATTACAATGCATAATGCGAAAATTGAGCGTTTAAAGCACAAAAACAATGTAGCGAGTAAATAAATATGCGGAAAACTAGACACTTTTGGATCTCGAGTCCAGTCCGGGCTTTTAGAATTTAGCGGAAACATATTCGTAATTAATATGTACATAACACGGTTTATTGCTCTCAAGACATACACAGTACTAAGCCTTACCATTTGCGCTTTGTTAACAATCGAGCATAAAGATAGCCAGCAAGTCCGCATTCATTTATAATATAAATATATGTATTATTTATAATATAAATACATGCAGGTGTTATTTAATTTACAAATTAAGCGATATTAGTAACTATAACCAAAACGACTCTAATAACTTACACTGTTTCTCCAAATGTCGTCGTTTGTGTATAACAAATCTTTGAAAGGTGTCTAATTGATCTTAGAATAGCTGACTGGTTATACCTTTTGGTTTTGCAATAAAGTAGGTAATATTTTGTTTTATTGCGAGTGGATAATTGTTGTTCTTGTGGATAAATTTAATAGCGGTCTAAATCTATATAGGAGATGTAAATAGTGATTCGCTGAATTTATCCGACGAAGTTTTTAGTATCTTATCTTAATTCTTTGAGCTATTTATTTGGGATATTCTTTGACGTTACGTGCAGGCAACGGCAACAATTAGTTACATGTTAATTTATTATTAAGGCAAACTGGATAATTTATTATGATAAATGGTACATTTAATAACTTGTTGAGACTTTTTTCATTGCTAATAAAAGTGAATAAAAGAACATCCAGCTTGCGCATTTGTACGGAATTAACTCTCCGTAAACTGTAAATCAGGGAAATCATTATTTACGTCGTGGTCGAAGAACGTTATAGCTACACTAAGACTTTTTTTCATGTTTGTTTAATGTAAACAGATAGGAAATACGTTTCCTATTCAGCGTTACTGATTATGAAATATGATTTTATTTATTTGTCTACTCCACGGCAATCCATGCCAAATGCAGCTCACCAGGCCGCCTCTGCGCGTCAGGACGGATCGCCCAGATTCCAGATATCACATGTCATTATTCATTATCGTACGCAGGGAAATGTCCATTGAATTTAACAAAGAGTTAAATTCAATGGACATTCCATATCTACATATGCACAAATGTATTCCATATAACAAAACAAGTCGAAAAACGTGTTATATGATATAATGATATTATGTATGTCTACGAAACAAATCAGAATCACAATGGGAAATCTTGCTTGGTTTCGTATCGTAGATCGTAGCTCATCATTTTTCATTCCTCGACCTGCATCGATCATAATAACATGCACCAAAGCATGTAAAACATTCCCCCGGTTCCCCAAAAAATTTCTGATCAGCCATCTACATCTGAATCAGATTTCAATTCACAAAATGAAAGATTCAGGGATTCAATTTTTAATCGGGGTCGGTGGGGCATTTCATGGGCAGGGGAAATTCGGGTCAATTAAAGGGAACCAATTTACCTATACGCAATATTAAAGTTAATTATTTGAACTTGGAATTGAACCCAAGATAAAGGGCTATATAATCAATGCAGCACTAACAGCAAGTGGCAATAGGGGCAAGGGGCATCGTTAATTACAATAACTTAATAAGCAATTCAGCATCTGAAGATGGAACTGGAACACGTAGCAGTATTTTCAATATCAATTAAGCAGTTAACAAAAAATGGGGAAAAATAACTTGTACGAGGAAATACGAAAATAACGATAGGACTGCCTAACCACGTACATACAACTACTTATCGTTACAAAACTTAAAAAAAAATAATAATGGCTGAGAACATGGACAAAATACATACGTACGTTCATACAGGTTACAATTACAATGGTAAACTTTAGCCACAAAAATCCTCCACAAAAATATTCGGAGGGAAATCAACTAATAAATAGTAAACCTTTATTATGCACTTTTAATTAAAGACGAAATAAATAACATATCAGATCACAATAGTCAATCCATTGAAAAACTCAAAGAAATACGTACAGTCGATAGTTCAAATGGAAGGTAAGTAACGCCATCTTCTCGTATGTAAATGCATGCATACATCCATAACATGAATATAGTTCTACGATGTCAAAAATAGTTCCAGAAATTCTATAATAAAAATAGTTGTCAGAGATAAATGAAATTAAATGTTGAAATGATTATCCACAGATCCCTCAGCGCCCCCTCGCGGCAGTGTGAAAAAATCCTCGCGTGCCAGTGCCAGCTCCGCTCCGCGCGGCTCTCAACCGAAGAAGCTCAGCACGGGCTCCAAGAAAGGCTCGAATGCCCAGGGGCGAGGCAGTATCCGCCAGGAAGTGGACACGGAAGAGGCAGCAAAACTCCCGGATCCCGTAGACTCCCTCTCGGACAGATTAGAGAAGGAACCCGAGCCGATTGCGGGATTTCATGATGAAGATCAATTCAAGCCCAGCGTAATCCCCGAATTGGAGCTTGACTGTCCTTGTGGACCTGAATGCACCTGTAGCCTCCCGGAGGTGGAGGAGGAAGAAGAAGAAGAAGGTCCGGGGTGTTTCATGTTAGCAGACTTTAAAAATTCCCGAATGTACTTTATGAAGATTTTTTTTTAATATTTCAGAAGGTGCCAAAGACAAGGTCTTTGAGGACGACGGGGAGGGGGAAGAGGAAGAAGAGGAGGAGGAAGATGAATTCACCGTTCCCGTCCCAGATTATGCCCCTCAGACGAATTTGAGCGATTTCGATAAGGCCAAAGAATATTTTATGACCGCCAGCACCAAGACTGGGATTTCATTGTAAATCTTCTGTGACATGAAGGATGTTCTTAGTTCCTGGAAAAATAATTAAAATTAAATATACATAATAAAAATTATAACTACAAATTATAAATTATTTACAGATATGACCACTTCAGCATGCTCATCCGCCAGCTTTTGGACGTCCGCGCCCCGGACAATCCCGTTGATTTTGCCGAAGAATTAAGTTTAAATCTCAAGCGCTTCCGATTTGGACTATCGAAAGATGTCCCTCCAGAATCGTACTGCGCCCACGAGGCACGGGCGAAGGAAATGGCTAGGAAGCTGGAGGATTGGAAGGTTTTACTTTTACTTAATTAAATTAAAAATTAATTTTTAAATTAATTAAAACAATTGTGTTGCTTTATCAAAAAAAAAATCTTGTTCTATTTTCGCTCGAAATCGATATCCGTAATACGTACGAGCCGAGGATTTTATTATTTTTGAATTGTAATTTATTTCTTATTTGTAATTTTTTGTGTAATTTTTTATTTTGTAATTTCTATATTATAATTTGTATTTGGAAATTATTGAAACATTTTCAGGGTTTAGCTATGTGGTCTTCGAATTCCCAGGGGGAAGAGGAGCAAGAGACGGAAATGCCCAGCAGCCCCACAGCCTTCCCTAATCTCCTCCGTTTACAATATTATTTAGAGCAAATCAATGTCGGATTGCCTCGGGCGGATATGTACAAAATTGCACAGCAACTTCGGGCCATCAAAATGCAACATCCCATCGTTTCTCGTGTTCGGTAAATGTCCTAAAATACAACTTTTTCCCAATATCTGTAGAACCACTCTCTTTTCCTGCTACCACTTTTACGAGTATTTACTGGTTTGTCCCAATTTTTGATTCAGCTTCTGGGGGAAAGTGTATGGGACACAAGGGAATTATTATATATTTGAGGCGGAAACGGAGGAAGGACAAGCCATGCAGAACCCTTGGATTCCTCCGATGGTAATTTATCTGTATTAATTTCTCCCTAATGTCTCCCTTTTTCGCTATTACAATTTTTTTGGAATTTATTATTTTTATTTTTAAAAAAACATTTTTAGGATGAAGAGGCTGGTGAAGGCGGTGAAATGGAGCAGGACGAAGAGGAGGAGGAGGACGCTCTGCTTGTGCCTGGCCCAACGGACACTGTTAACCGCGCAGGCGCCGTAGTATTAGACAGGGACTTCCTCAGCGCTTATGAACCGCCGTAAATACAAAAAATTATTGTCTCAATTTCTAGTTAAATTATATATTTTACTTAGGGTAACACGTAACACTTAAAATTGTGGCCACTTTTTTGAAACGTTTTTTCTGTTTTTTCTTCCGCTGTGGTATAAGTAATGAATTTTGAAGAAAGGAATTCTAATATGTAGCATTCTAAGCTATAACCAAAAAATATGTATTAAATTTCTCCTCACTGATTTCATGTTATGACTTTTTTTTAAACACGCTACAGTTCACAAATGTGGCCATTTGCAGGTAATTGTGACCACTCCCATCTTCAATTGTGGTAAACCTTTATAATTACGAAAAAAATATTACTGTAAGTAATTCCAGACTTAATAAATGTAGGGTTATTCTGAAAGTCTGGTTGAATAATTCCGCAAAGCCGAGAAAAAAAAAAGAAATGAAGCAGCTAGGTCACGTTAATACTTGAATGGCCCCTGAAGCACTTTGAACATTTTTTGATTTAATTTAGTCATTTAGTAGTTAGTTTTTGTTTATACAATTTTTTTTACAATTTTTACAGTTCATTAAATTTTATAATGTAATGAATTTGCTGGCCATAATTTATAATATGGGCTGCCACTAGTCTTCTTAATTTTGCACGCTTTGCTGTCATTACGCGCAGTTCTTGATTAAATGCTTGGGCGGTCACAATTACCCAGTTGGCCACAATTACAAATTTCACCCTAACCAAATAATAATTCTTATTCGAAGTCAATTTAAAAAAAAAGAAGAAAAAACGCTTTTGTAACTCTAGAAAGAGGATGATAGAGGGGAAAAAGAATTCCAAGGACATCCCCGAACACTGTAAGAAGCCGGACGAAGAAGAGGAGGAAATGTTAGGTGAAGGATACAGAGAGGAGGAAGAATATCCGGGGGAAGATCAACCCGTGGGCTTGACGGAGGAAGAAGAATTGGAATTGGCCAAATGGCGAGAATACATTAAAGAGGTGACCACGGAATTCCCCAAGGCCGTCATTGTCCGGGACCTGGACGTTCCCCTGGAAGAGGTTGGTCATGGAGTCAATCGCCGGATCTTCCTCGTTTGGTCCGAAAAACTGGGTCGAGCCATCATCTTCAAGTCCGTGTTGAATAAAAAACAGGATTGGAATAGCTCCATCATCAGCCCTTTGGGGACTAGTGGCTATGTCAAACCCGAAATTCCCGAAGTAGATGACCTTACCGGGCTTTTGGCAATGACCAATTTAACGACTCCGCAGCATATTAATACTTCCAGGCAAATTCGATGGTTTCTCACGGGCGATTTAAATGCCAAGGTACATATAAATAATGTAGACATGTTTTTAGCAGGTCATCAGGTCAGTTATACAGTCGACTCTCTCTATAACGGTTCCCTTAGATTTTCCGAAAAATCAAATTTAAACATCAAATTTAGCGAAAACCCGTTACAGTCGGCCCTCCCTGTAAGAGCTCTTACTCTATAACAGCAGTGCTGAATCCCCCCTACAGCTTTACCACGTAAAGTTCGCTCTCTATAAGAGCACTCTCTATAACAGCAGTTACTCTATAACAGCAGGGTATTTTCTTCCCTCGGTCGCATTCCTCTCACTATAACAACACTTTCTTCCTATAAGAATACTAGCGCATAAGTCAGGTATCCCTTCAACATTCACGTTTTCTCTATAACAGCACCGGTACTCTATAACGGCACAATTTTATTTTTTTCGCACTAAAATGTAAATATTTACGTCCAATTGTGTAAACATTGTTGGGATTTGGAAAATCTTTAAACCTGAAAATAATCTTAATTAGTTATTATTAATATGTTTTTAACTAATTCTCTAGACCAGCAGTTCGTTATAAGAGCACTTTTTCTGGTGTTATAGGTGCTGTTATAGAGAGAGTCGACTGTATAGAGAATAGAAATGTCTATGTTAAAAATTGGACTAAGGTTTTGAGATGCGCATTTTCCGTCCCGTTATAGAGAGAAAACTGTTATAGGGGTTATGGAGATAGTCGACTATATTTTTTATTTTTATTGTACATATTATACACATGATAATACATATTTTTTATTATTATTTTAGATTCGAACGGTCCCACCTTTCCCAGGTAGAGAGGGCGATTATTTAAGAGCACTACTATCCAGAATCACTGCCAGTGCCTCCGTCTCTCCGAAGGGCTATTACCGAACGAAAAAGCCGGCTGGAGACGATGCAGAGGAGATGGAGGAGGAAGAAGAGGAGGATGTTGAGGAGGAAGAGGAGGAAAGGCTAAGTATGACCTATTGTCCGATTTTCTAGGGGGGAAATGGGCACGATTTTTTTTTACATTTCATTTCATGTTTTGTACCGCCTTTAAAATGATTTTGGATGATACTTGAATGATTTGACAGAGGAGGACATCGTCTTCCCCGTGAAGAAATTCCGCCCCGAAAACATCCAGGAGTTGACCCAGCCCCCATTAGATGGGTGGGTTCACCACGCCAATCACATCCTTCGACAAGGTCGAACCGACTGGATCAACATGGAGCTCTTGAAAACGAAGAAGAGATCTTCCCAGAAAAACCAGGAAGAAGAGGATGAGGAGGACTTTGAGGATGAATTCGGTGAGGAGGAGGAGGATGAGGAGATCCCCGGATTACAGGACAAGGAGGTGGGACCAAAATTATTTAGTTCCCTGGAACAAGATGTCCCACCTTTTGATGAGAAGGTCAAACCCTGGAGCGCAAGACCCGCCTCCACCGTTTTCACCGAATTCCAAGTGGCCACTGCCCGGTCGAATCTCTGGCCGGGAGCCAATGCTATTTGTACGGCCAAGTACGGAATTTATTTTTTTTCTTACTATAACACAATCCTAAATTTCAATATTTTCAAAGCCACATCGGAACTTTTTTATTCTCAGTTTGTCATAATGTATCTATTATAAAACAGGGGGAAGGTGGAAAGCATTTATTTTGGCGATGGATTAAAATTCCAAAGTCATTCGTACGCCCCGCCCCTTCCGATAGAGCCACAATCCGAGTACAAAGACGGACCTGAATTGACCGAGCTGGACGATCCCACAGTTCAGGCGGAGGAAGAATGGCTAGCTAAATTGCGGGTATTTATTTTATACATACATATAATTTAATATTTATTTATTGATGTTAATTCCTTCGATTTACCTTTTTTAATATATTTTTTATTTTTCCCATTTCTGGAAAGACGATGGAGGAGGAAGAACAGGCGAGGGCCGCTGAAGGGGAAGAAGAAGAGGAAGAGGAGGAGGAAGATTAAAAAATAACATTGCAGATGCCTGAACCCAACCAGATGTGCATAATTAATATTTTAATATAACACGCATAAATAATGTTTAATTTTTAGACGAAAGAGTATGTACATATAACTACAGATTCGCCATAGCCAATTAACCATACGTTGTCTTGCTTGCGTGAATAACTTAATATTTAATCTTAAACATACATTTACAAGCTTGATTGAAAAAAATGGTTTTTCTCTGTTGATGATTCCTACAATGAAAATAATGTTTGAAAAAAATATGACGATTTAAGCCAAATGACGTACTCAAATAGCAAAATCAGTGATAAAAACATTAAACATTAAAAACAATGGGAAATGTAAAAAAAAATATGTACGTTTTTAACCTTCGCAATTTTACAATGTGACAAATGTGCAATTTTCCGTTCAAATAAAGTGCTGTTGACAATTTCCGTGAATTATTTTGTGGAACGCGTGAGCGTTTTTTCTGTACGTCACTGTCAAACGTAGTGAGTAATGATTAAAATTTAACTATACTTAATTTAATCGTACAAAGGTTAATATTTATATTTATTATTACATTACAATCAAGATTTTCTCGGATAAAACGTTTTCACAGAGTGTAAACTAAATTCTCAGTATTAGAGATCTAATTAGAAAACGGAATAAGAAATAAACGAGCTATTTTGGTGTAGCTCTGTAGCTACTTGTGATTCGCCTAAATTAAAGTACCATATCATCGAAAGATCAAAACATACAAAACGCATATTATATACAAAAAACAGTGTAGATAAAATATACATCCATTAATAAATTATGTTTGGTATAACATCTTTTTGTTTTTAGATTTAGTCAATTGTCATCTACATCTAGAAATAAACTCCGGCCTATACCTAAAGCCTCTCCTTTCAGCCCAGATTCTTCTGGGAAGAAACACGGACACGTAAAAACTCAAGAAAAATATTGTTCGTTGCACTGAAATATTGAAATGACAGTGAACTTTCCACACACATTTATAATTTGTACAATAAAAGTAATTTGGAAAATTAAACATAATTATATACTGATGACATTAAAAAACAAGAAAAGTGTACATAATTAGATAATTAGAGTTCCTCATCGGTTGAACTTCAATTGGCGAGTATCAATTTTGCTACCACGTTCGGTATTACAAATATCGTGATTTGGAACTTGATTAAATGATTGAAAATTGAAACTGATTAAAATTTAAGGTTGGTTTTTCAATCGAGTCCAAATTTTATCTAAAAAATACAATTTTGAGTTCAAAATGAAAACAATGGAACCGTTAAGGAACTCGTAAATCTAAAATATACAATAATACAATACTGCACTCTTGTATTGTAACTGTAACAATGAGTTGGAAAACCAAATCAAACCAAGACTCAACATTATGCTAATTATGCATATTGTTTAAAAATAAAACGTGTAATGAACAACTCACACGCTAAAACAATGTATCTTCTGAACAACCACACGAAAACGTACAAGCTTGCAAAGAAAACTATCCGGCAAGGTGTAATCCTATCGGGAATCCATAGGACGGTGTATTGAGCTGTGCCGTTACCATCTGAAAGCCCATATTTACAAATCCAGAAAAAATGTGTACCAAAACTCTCCTTTTTATGTCAAAATTCTCAAAATATTCAATTTTTACGTCAAAATACTCCCTTTTAATGTCAATCCGTAGGGATAAAACAGAAACATACGAATAATTAAAGCACCGTAGCCCGTATTAGTTCGGCCCATCCGGTAGGAACATGTGGGTACCAAGATTTCTTGGGTCAAGCCATATTCTTTTGGATTCAGATTAAACGTAATAGAGTCTGCATCTGAAGTATAGAAGTAACTTGGGAGCTTTCGCCCTTTTACAAGACGAACTAATCGTTCCGTCCATGATTCTTTCATGAATAGACGGCTCAAATTTCCGAAGAAAGGCTTTTTCCGGAACCAGTACTGGTAAGAAATGTGGGTGTGAGACGATATTATCAATGGTGGCCTCAGTCTGTGGATTAACTTCAACAACACACACACTTTCAATAATTAGCAATCCAAAATGCTACCATCAAATATGAAATAATAGAGCAAGGACTGAAGGATTTCGCCTTACTTCAGTAACCCCAGGAAAGGTCTTATTCCCATTTAAGCGAAGCAATGGCATGTGTGAAAGAATGATGAATGGTCGAATATGATTTTTCAAATGAAGTGTATCATCCAGTGAGTTAACCCAGCTGACATTGTTGCCATCTTTCAGTAGGTTAAACTGGGGAAGCAAAAATAAAGTTGGAATGATTACTAACGACTTCGCAGGTATCACAAAATGATAAACATTAAACATCGTACGAAAACCGACGAAGAATTGTGAACCAATTAATAATTACAATCATCAAATACAGTTTAAGTTACAAAAAACCTTGATCAATCGCAGGAGTCGATAATTGAGCGGATGCCTGATCGGAATAACCGTTTCATCTTTCGGGCCAAAGGCATCCTCAAACCGCTCCAACATCTTGGGTTGCAATACTATATCATTTAGCTCTTCTCCCACGTCATTATCCCCCGGTAGAAACACGTAAGTCTAGATAATCAGACAACAATGTCATTATCACCTCATCTGTTATCGTTAGTACTTAGTACCAATAAAGGTGGCGACAATCGGTCCTAGGTCATCCAATAAATCTTTATCTTTACATAGCAAAATAGCAACTAATACCAACACACAGATAAAAGAAAGTCTTTTTGATCAAAATAGTAATTTCAAAAGCTTAGCAAGGATAAAAGCATCATATTTATGTTATGGTATACCATACGTATAAATTCTACATTACAACTTACGTAATCCGAAGTATCCGAAACATCCTGTGGCAAATTGAAAATGTCCCTGAACCTTTTCAGGTATCTTCGAAATTGCTCATCATCTGCACAGTTTCCCTCATCGAAGATATCACCCATAAAGATGATGACATCCGGTATCACCTGCTGTATGGCCTGGCGGTAGAAGCGGTGGAGGAATCTGAAACACGATTTGTAATTATCCTTGACTTATTGTTGTTAAAAAGAATTTGACCAACAAATGATTTACGGCAATTGAAGCAATGTGAAACACGTAAGACATTCGATTATTCGAATGTCTGGTGACTTACCGATCAGCATCCCATCGAAAAATGTAGGATTCCTTGTTCTCACCCAGGATTTGCGGATCAGCCACCAAAAGTATCCTCAACTGCGGTTGCACGTCCCTTTTTCGGTTTTCCTGGTCTACTGAACTAGGTATAGCTTTAGACAAAACTGGGGCGGAGCCCCAGAAGGAGCGTGACCCAGGTCGAATTTCGATTTCAAAGTAAACGACTCCTAACAACAGGAGAAAAAGATGTGGAGTGTACTTCGAAAAGGATTTCGTCAACTTTTTCCAGCTCATCTTTCGATGTTTCGATCGATACCTTAAACTTTAAGTTAAGTGATCAAGCCGGCAGCTCAAAGAGAAAGTTACCAGTTAACCAGTTTCCATTTACCATATGATTACAATTCACAAAATTAAAAATTATTATGAACAACTTAAACCTTTTTTAAACTGTTTTTGATAGTGAATTGGTTAAATATTTGATTGTACGACTTGTACGACATCAAGATCAAGAACCAATTGAAAGGACGCAATGACAAATGAAAATGCCATTTTTTTACCATCTGTTGTAGATGGCACGATGGCAGATGGCATCTCAGAGTATTTGTTAAGGATAGGTACATATTACCTATATGATATTACAGATATATTACAGCAATTATAGCTTGACGTTTCGAGAACTTTTTTGTGAGTGAAAGTAAAAGGGGTTTCGTATATTTATTCGTAAAGATACTTGAGCATAATTGTGTTGTATTATTGTACAAAGACAATTGACATCAATTTTCATCAAAACTTGACACAATGGAAGGTAAAAAAGTTGTCCTAGAGTGTCCATCCCCACGACCCAAAGCCAGTAGTAATGGAACTAGTAAATCTATAATAGCTAATCACAACAGTAACAACAGTAAAAATGAAACAGCAGCATCCTTGGATTTGGTGGAAGCCGTGGCGAAGTTTGCCTCCAATTGCAGCACCACACATGCTCTGAAGCAAAAGAAATTGGTGGAAGATCTGGAAATTGAAGTGATCCAACTCCGATCCGAGGTCACCCAGCTCAAACGAATGATGAATGATCTCTGGTCTCAATTCTCTCAATTTCAGCTCAAAGTCAACATCAGTCAACATCAATTGGAGGAGCAACCACAGCCTCCGAGTCAGAACCAATATTTTGAGACGACGGAGAAAGACAAGTGGTCCAATGCTCTTTTGAAAGTAAAACTTATTGCCTTTCTCCTTCTCCCTATATTTTACCCGCAAAAGTTTCAACTTTTGCTGTACGAACATTAATTAATTAAATTAAAATATATTTTGATATTTTCTATTGCTTTCTTATAGTGTTCTAAGGTAACTAAATTGCGGGTTTCTGTGTATAGACATGGCTATGTTAAAACAGTTCCTGCATTTTCTTCACCTTATATTTCGTTTACATTTTTTTATTGACACATCTAGTACCAACTGGAACAGATATTCAAAAGTGACATTCGAATGACCAAGTCTCGTCGATTTGAATGACAAGGTCGAATTGCAAGAGCCATTCTCTGTCCTCAGTCACAACGTTAGGTAACACTATTTAACTGCGAACTATAGCGCTTAGCAACTTTATGTGCACTCGTACTTTAAAAGAATTATAATTTAATTAATAATTACATCGTCAATTCAGAGATTCAGACCCTGTGGGCCCAAAACGGTCTGTATAGTAATAGTCAATGGAATGTGAGTACAAAGTTAACCGATGTAGAATCTGTGAAAAATCTCCTTAATTAATTGTTGATAAAGATGTCCCGATCAATTTCTAAAAAAACCGGATGTACATTAAATGGCAATAAAAGGACCAATAAGCCACAATTTTCCTAGTCAACACGTCAACCCATCAACAGTAAACTGTTAACATGCATAATGCTAGTTACTACAGAAAACCTCATTTCTGTATTAAACCTCATATTCCACGTTTTAGAAATTAGAATCTAAAATCTAAATAATCTAAAATGTACATATAATAATACGTATGTTAAAGTGTGGGTATAATAATTTATTAACTTGCAGAAACGTATACACATGATGAATCTATGCTTAGCTCAATTGATACTGCAGTTCATACTTTCTGGATTGTTATGTGCGTCTTAAGTATTTTATTGAAACAAAGCTAGACTTAACTTTTGAAACTTAATCACATTCTAAATTATAAATATTTAATTGCATGTACACATTATAAATTATAATGTGTACACTACAAGTCGATGGTGGCCAAAGTATAAAAGTAATGGTCGACGTGAAGACGTGGAAGTTAAATAAAAATTATGTGCAACTCTACACAGAATACCAAACGAGGATTAAACGTTCATATACGCTTCCTTCAATTCTGGTGTAAGCAAATGTTGGTATTTATCAAACATTGGAAGTAATTTCTTTTGATGGGACTTTTTCTCTTGGATCCAAGTATCTTGCATTATTCTTTTGAGTGTGGGACGATCTCCAGGATTTTTCTGAAGCATCTATAACAAAAGAAAAGAACATTAATTCTTCATTTCATATTAATGTCAATGTCCTCCTAAAATCGAAAAAACACTTCCTCCTAATTTCTACGTAACACCATATTTATTATTAGACTTACATATGTGCACACATATTATTATAAGACCCAAAGATTTTGAGAATAAAAATGTAATAGATGTTACGTTCGCGAGGTTCACTAACCTTACGAATTAAAGACTTGGCACCGTCATCCAGCCTGACGTATTTCGGAAATTCTAGGTCAGAACCAATTATATGCTTGCGTGTTTGACGTTCATCCTCGGATTCAAACGGAGGTTTACCAACCAAAAATTCAAAACATAAAACACCCAAACACCATAGATCGGCCTGAAATAAAAACAAAAACGTACGAATTTTTACTAATTATTATTATTATTTGATGAAATTACGTACACACCTACACACATACATATATCAGTTTTATTAATTCAGTATAACTAGTGGGTGTAAATACAAATAGATAGTTTTCACAGCACCCACGAGCACTGCACTGCGGATGTAGAAATATGTAAAGTAACACACAATCGTTCGTACAACTTACAGTCTTATCGTAACCCGGTTCATTAGCCCTGATCATTTCAGGCGGTAAATAATCCAAAGTTCCACATACAGTTTTTCGACGGCTAAAGTAAAAGGTACAAAAATAACACTGTAACAAGTTGCCATCAAGACACCATAAACCATTCGACTTTTGTCAACTCACTTATTTGAGCCACTTGAGGACTTTGTCTGAATGGACCATCCGAAATCTGATAATTTAACTTCTCCGTAGTATCCAATCAGTAAATTTTCCGGCTTGATATCACGATGAATAATGTTCTTAGAATGCAGATAGTCCAAAGCATTGGCCACTTGGTACACATACGTTGCAGTTCTAACAAAATGAACAAAATCAGGATCAAGAATATACACTGAATTGAAAATGAATGTCTGTAATAGTGTAAATCTGTGTAACATGCTGTTGAACTGTTCGGAACACAGCAAGAGCACAAATACATGTTAAGCTTACACACCAAGACCAACTGAAATTCAAACCAAGTACTTTTGACTTACATTCCCGAATTATATCTTTTGTGAGGTTGAGCCATCATGTCCTTGTAAACATCACCACCAGGGCAGTACTCCAGAACAAAAACAGATTTAGGCCCGTCAACAAAACAGCCAATCATTCGAACCACATTGGAATGCCTGAATATTAAAAGTACACCGAAATTAGCAAGAATAAATTACAAATGCTTCACAACACCTTCAATCTCACGCCGATTCTTCAAAGACAAAAACCGAAATTGACTCATGCCATGCCATCAAATCACTATTAACTATTATTATTTTCGCATACACCTATAATTATTATGAGACGAAAATTATAACTCACTCCAGCTGAGAATGAATAAGTGTTTCCCGATTGATCTGTTCTTCCATATTATTCTTCCGGATTTGCTCAATATGCATAACTTTGAGGGCAACAATAATCTTCGTTGCCGCTGTTCTTGCTAAATATACAAATCCAAAGGCACCTTCCCCCAAGGGTTTTCCTATTTCAAAGTCATTTAATGTCCACTCAGGCCTGCGTGATTACAAAAGAGCAGACATATTAGATCTAGATCAGTTATAAAATGTTTCAAACTACATCAAACCACTACTACCGTTCATTCCAAAAATACAAAAAAAAAAAAAAAAAAGCCACTGTCGAATCAAAGTATAACAGAAAATTACAATAACATGCTCAATTATTTACCAAGACTTCGGAGGATAATGTTTCCCAATGAGACTTGGATGAAAATCCGTTTTTGCCCATTTTAACCCTTTGGTCTTTTTCTGATCTTGCTTGTTAGTTGTAGAAGCTGTCACGTTTTTCAACATATTGGCAAATCAATCCGAAAATCACTTCTCATTCAAATTAATTTCTATACCCACAGTACTCACATATGTACACCCGCTCTCAGCTGATCAAAATAATCATTTAAAATGATTATTATAATTTACTTGATCATCAGCGATTTAAAATTAAAATCTAAGAAATGTTACACTTCTTTTTATAAAGCGAGGTTCTGTATTTTACATAAATATTGTTCCTGTTTCAGCTTTAACTTCACTTTTTTTCTGGATTAAAACCACGGTCAAATTTAATTAATATAATACGTGTTGTCGTGTTGCATACAAACAGCAAACACGCAAAACTGATTATAAAAATACAAAAAGCCTGTTTTTCGGCGTCTGGTCCAGTCACAAGCTAAAAAGCTCCTAAAAGAAGTCGACGAAAAAAAAACAATAAAAAACGTCGACGGGCACAGGCGATATACGCGTTCCCTCCCAATTTTGAATTTTCCCCCTATTTGGGACTATCCTTGTGCAGTCCTTTTTTATATTTCACCCTTGCACGTCGCGCGTGAGAATGAAGTACAAATTTTGATCTTGTCCGGCCAGCCTTAATACCCAAATTGACCATCTCCACATTCTACCCTATATTGTAGAAAATGATTAAATCGACAGAGACAATTTACAAATGTTGGATTTAATGTTTTTATTTGGGCGCTGGAAATTTGTTTTTACATTTACGAGCGGTACAACAATATTTATTTCAAAATTAAAAACAAATTGTTGGACTGCTAAAGTAAATATAGTATAGGTAATATACATATATAATGTATAACTATAGTATGAAGTAGGGCGTATAGTTCAAAAATGGCGTTTAAGATCAAATAAAATGTATGTGTACGCATTAACGTAAAATTTTACTAAATTTTGAGTTTAAATTTCAATTGTAAATTCGGAGTTTAAATTTAAATTAATTTTTTTTTAAAATGGATTTAGTAAAATGAGGGAAAATGCCCAATAACTATGCGTTTGAATCGGGATGTGACTTTGTTGATTGGAACCACAATAAACTTCTGCACCAACAAGTATTTTGATATTATTTTTATGATTTCTGCACTTGGCATCGGTAATATTAGTAATATCGTTATACCGAAAATTATATTTAATATTTCTAATTGTAATGAGTAGGACAACCAGAGGATGTTTTCATTGTTTTCAAAAATGCATACTTAATGGCTGCAAAAACATTGACCTGCATTTTTGGAAGTACAAAAAAAAATTGTGGATATTAAAAGTTTGAAATTCTGAAAAAAAAGGAAAAAAATCATGAATTAAATTGTATTAGCTAATAAGAATTCATGTTTTATTTCATTAGTCTCAGAATTGCTAAAGCCAAAAATGAATGTTTTCATGAGTTCAAAAAATTTGCTTTTACAAAACAATTTTCAATTTTTTTTCATTCTTGAATTTTTCATTTCAAACTTTCACATCCAAACAAAATCTTTTTTCCCAAAAAAGTGCAGAATAAAATTTTTCTGTTATTAAACATAAAAAAAAACAACTAATGCATCCTGTAATTATATTATTTACGAAGTGGTGTTGGTAATTAATTATGAACTCATCCGAATAATAGTACAGTATACTTTAATTACTGAATAAATCACGTGGAGATATTGAATTTTTGATTCCTCAACTATCTAAGTACAATAAACCATGAGACAATCCTCCTTTGTTTACCTTTTAAAAAAAGAAAATCACCCCACATACACGTCTGGCTACGTGCATGAATTACAAGTGAAAGTGCATGCGACCACGTAATTTTTCGTATGCATAATTTTAGGATTTTTTTTTTTGTGATTACATCCAGCAAAAAAAAATTACCGCAACCTCACCTCTTGCATTGAAAAGTATGTTTGTTGTTTCTTCCTCTGTTATATGCAAATAGTAATTTTCTCCACCATTTAATTCTTCCCTCAGAGGATGTAATAGGACGTTGCTGATAGTGCATAATTTAGCCAAAAAAAAAGTGAACCTTACAAGATTTGCCACTAGAAATGTATTACCTCGGAGGTTATATTATCACTCCTGTGCAGAAAAAAAGCAACTTTTCCTTGTCATATGGAGCTTCCCCTCCCCCCCAAAAAATGTGATTAGACAATCAGAGAGGTGAGAGGGAAGGGTTAGAAGTGAATAATTCCCAAAGCCCATCGAATCATGTCTATTAGCATGATTACAGAAATCGAAAGTTTTTTTGTCCCTGTAAGCTCTTTTACTCAATCCAATCATCATTAGTATTATTTCTCTGGCTCTTCTTATCATCATCAGGTGTGCAGGGCCCAAAAAATTTCTCCCTCCGCCAAGAAGAACATGTGGCACCTACTAATAAACATTCTCTCTCTCTCTCTCTCTTCTGTCGATCATGATCATCCATAACTTTTCCGTCTGCGACTCTTCCCATTGTTTTCATAAGACAGAAGGGGAAAAAATCGTATGTGAGTATATTTACTTCTGTCTAACCCTTTTTTTACTGGTTTCCATTTGGTGCATAATTATTTGCCATCGTCGTCCCCAACAACTGACAAAGCACAACAGGATGAACAAGAGTGAAAGTCTTTTTTTTTCCCCTCTCTATCTCTCTCTTTCGTATATGCTAATGTACAATGGATGTTAATGGCCTTTCCAAAATTTTTTTTGGCTCTCTGTGATAACCCTTTTTTTCCCTTTGCTATACCCCATGCACTATTAAGTGGTGAAATGTTACCTATAATATGATTAATTTTTTTCCCCTACATTTTTAATTAATTACGTATATGCATCTTACATGTGCAAGGAATATCTCACCCATTGACCCCTTCACGTATTTTGACTGCTTTTTAATCTAAAAATTTTTTTGCGTGTTGTATTTACAGTAAAAAAAATTTGCGCAGTTCACACTTTTTTCCTTTTCATGTATACAACAATAATGGTTGTGGCGAGAAGGGAAATAAAAGAGAATTAAAAATGGGAAGGAAAACGTGACTAATTCAATTCTTTGTGGTTCTTTTATTGGAATTATTCATTCCTCAAATGTGTGCAGGGGAAAGGTTGACAGGATAAAGTGTCACAACTCACAAACCGCTTGGTTTTTCTCCTGGATTGAGGCTTGAGGGGGAAGCCTGAAGAAGGATACAAAGGATTACGGGATTTCGAGGGAGAAACTTGACATTCGTTATATTACTTCATTTACTACCATTGAAGTCAAGTTGGGTAGGGTGAGCACATGTTTTCTCTATTTTTTTTTTTTTTTAATGACGATTTAATTCACACACTGACTCCATTTTGTGGGGTCATAGCAATGGTGGCCAATTATCATGTGACTTTTCGTTTCATTTGACATGGTGAAATTTTGTACACTTATTAATTTATTTCCCTGGAAAAAATATGGCCCTTAATGGCTAAACGGTCGTTTTTAGGAAACTTTATTGGTGCGGTCAAAATCCTAATCAAAATTCTTTCCGTTTCTCTGTTTCTCTCTCAATGTTCTCCTTCTCTCTCTCTCTCTTTCTCCCTCATTCTGTCTCTGACTGGGTCAAACCCGTGTACATAAGGGAAATTGGGGAAAAAAACACCATGAAATGAGAAGAAGAAACAGGGTGGGAAATGTTCGGCCCATTTTTTTCTCCCTTTTATTTTAGTTTTAGTATGCCGGAACGCAGTAAAATAAATTGGAAAGAGATTTTCTCTGTCAAACCTCTCTCCCTCTCAACATCTTATAACTCAATATGCATTCAGATTTGTGCTAGCACATTTCATCCTCTCTCTCTCTCCCTCCTCTTCTCCGTGTACAAACAGAAAATCTTTTAATTTATGGGCATACCTGCCGTGCATTCACATGAAGTCATTTGGTTTCTGCGACGGAGTTTTATCTTTCACAGTAAGAGAGAGAGAGAGACAGTGAGAGGAAGGATGAGAGAGAGAGAGAGAGAGAGAGAGAGAAAGAGAGAGAGGCATTAAAAGAAAATTCTGTGCACTTTATGAGTTGACAAAGGTGAGTGTAAAACGCCCTAAATCTTATCATTATTGATTATATCTTGAGGATACAGCAAATACTTTATGGTCTCTTCCTTTAAATGCCTCTCCTTTCCTCTTTCCATTTTTTTCTATTCATTCTCGATTCTATTTCTCTTATACTCTATCCAATGTATTTACGTCTCCTGATTTGTCTCTCATCGTGCGTTTACTACATATTTTTTGGTGTCTACATTTCTTTATTTCTGTCTCCCTTTCTCTTTCTATAGCTGTCTATCATTCTTCCTCTTTCTTTCTCCGTCTGTTTCTCGCTATCTCTCTATCTGCCTATCCCTTTCTTTCCCTCTTTCTCTCCACTGCCTCTCTTCCCATTTCGTTCCCTCTATTGTCTCTATTTCTCTTTTTTCTATCTCTCATTTTCTCTCAGCTTGTATATTTTTGTATTTCTTTCCCTCTTTTTTTCTGCTTGTCTCTTTTTGTATTTATTTCTCTGCTAGTCCCTTTCCCACTTCTTTCTCATTTTCTCGCTGCTCGTCACTTTGTCTCTTTCTCTCTCATTTTCTCGCTGCTCGTCACTTTGTCTCTTTCTCTCTCATTTTCTCGCTGCTCGTCACTTTGTCTCTCATTTTCTCTTTGTCTCCTTCTCTCTCATTTTCTCTGTCTCTTTCTCGCTCATTTTTATTTTGTTTGTCTTTCCCCCCTTCTCTTTCATTTTCTCTCTGCTGTTCTACCTGTATTTTTCTCTCTGCTTGCCTCTTTTTATATTTCTTTTGGCACTATTTCTCTCTGCATTTCTTTTTCTCTGTTTGTAACTCTTTTCATTTATTTCTCCTCGTCTCTGTTTGTCTTTCCATTTATTTTACTTTCTCTCTTTCTCAGTATTTGACTTTCTTTCTGCTTATTTTTCATTCTCGCTGTTTGTCTCTGTTTCCATTTATTTTCTTTCTCTGCTTGTCTCTCTCTGTCTTGCTTTCCGTTTACTTTTCTTTCTCCGCTTGTCTCTCTTTGTCTTGCTTTCCGTTTACTTTTCTTTCTCTGCTTGTCTCTCTTTGTCTTGCTTTCCATTTACTTTTCTTTCTCTTGGTGTCTCTATCCATTTATTTTTTTCTCTCTATTTGTCTCCTGTTTCCATGTATTTTTAATTCTCTGCATTTGTCTCGGTTTCCGTTTATTTCTCGCTCTCTGGGTTTGTCTCTCTGTCCGTTTATTTGTCGATCTCTGTATTTGTCACTCTTTCCATTAATTTCTCGCACTCTCAATGTCTGTCTTCTTCCCGTTCCTATCACTCCCCTCCCTCTTTCTCCCTCCATCTCTCTTTCTATCTTCGTCTGTCCGGGCCCCATCCACTTTCTATGAAGCTGGGAACAATGGCCCCAAAGAGTGAATGTATAGACACCGTCGAATTAGCTCACTGGTACTGCCTCCCTGAGCAATCTTTGTCTTTCGACACAAAAGATTCCCCTAGAAAATTGATTCTGATTGGGAATACCTACACTCCAAGGAACAATTGAGAGTGGTCAGTTTTAGCCGGTGGATGTAGGTCAAATAATATAAATTATATTTGAACTCTCTCTCTCCCACTCTTTAAGACGGAGGTGGGTCCAGTGTAAGACCCCCCGCTTTCACTTTTATTGCATGTCACTCACATATCCGTCACTGGGTTAGGAGGAGCACCAGATTAGGTCCCAAGGTTTTTCCCTTCTGATTATACAGTAAACAGTGCCAGATACATTTTTTTACATTGTAATAATACGAGAGATATTTTCTTCGAAAAAACATTACATAGTACCAGTGATTACGTCTTCCCCTTACCTGTTGTCTCTCTCTCTCTCTCTCTCTTTTAAGAATCTAGTCACCAACCTCTTATACGAACGGAATAGATTACGTCCAAAAAATTCCAAAGGAGCTTGTTCATTTAAGTAATAAGGGGGAAACTATTTTTTTTTTCACCGTCATTCATCTACTTGTAACAGACGTGGGATCATAGCGAGGGGAAACACATGTGTATTAAATATGTATACGTAGGTATATACATATGTATAATGTATGTACACACTCAATTCCCCAGCATTTTGGGTGCATACTTTCTTAAAGTAGAAGGATGTTTATGGTAATAGAGAGTGTGCAATTCCATTGTCACAGATAGAGATAAGCGAGAGAGGCAGAAAAACAGAGAGAGAGAGAGAGAGAGAGAAAGAGAGATATCACGAGAAACACCGTAAGAAAGAGAAATGTGTACATATAGAGAGAGAGAAAGAGACAGAGAGATATAGAGTGAGGAGATGATACAATCAAGATGGACGAAAGCCTACACATGTGAATATAGGTACTAAAGGGTTAAAAAAATCATATAGAAAGGGTAGATTTGGTTAATTGATTGGAATAGAGTAGAAAGTGGTTGGCATATATGTATATATTTCATTTTCAGTCCCTTTTTCTCCTCTTTTTGATTTTGCATCTGCATATTACATGCTGTTTTGTCGTCCATCTCGTACAAAAAAACTGCATATACCTTCCCCTGGCGGGGTGAGTATGTAAAGCATGGTGAGTTTCCCCACAGAGAGCGAGACGTGAGAGAGAGAGACGGAGAGAGACATCGTGAGAGAGAAAGAGATGTAATGAGAGAAATTGTGAGAGAGAGGAAGAGAAATACAGAGGGAAAACGAGATATAATGAGAGACATTGTGAGAGAGGAAGAGAAATACAGAGGG
>JAQGBT010001683.1:0-29684 GCA_034698585.1 Disparrhopalites patrizii | reverse complement strand
GAACTTAGTTTATCGATCGCGATTCTTTGCTAATTAAATTGACTTTTAATAGGGGAAACATTTTTTCTCTAAAAAAATGACTGAATATGATGTATGTAAGATTTTCCGTAAAAAAGCTCGTTAAAAATGAGACCACATTTTAACAAACGTTGCCATAATTTATACATAGCTATTGTATATAATTACGAAGTACCCTAATTTTTAGGACAACCCTAAAGTGGCGTAAACCAATCATCATGTCATTTCATTATTTCTGAGTTAAGTGACCGCCATGTGTCGAATAATAAGCGATATGACGCTATAAGACAATTATTGCATGGTTATGGCTTAAATAATAATAATAATAATGGTGATTTATTCGTCCTTCTTGCATACACAATTACAACTCTTTACGTGTGTACTAAATACTACAGAGAGGAATTGAGGATAGCAGACGATATGAGTAACATTACAATTGGTGTCAGTTGTAGCTGGTTTTACTTTTTTTTTTAATATTTTCTGTCTAATTGGTGTTTTTCTCTACCACTTATATGTAATAGTGATTTTGTTGCCGCCGGGATTACCGAAGACATATACCTTTTAGTTTTACAAGATCTGTTGTAAAATGATGCTTTACTTCTAATGAAGGTGTTTATTTTTGGTTGTAAGTTGAGCAATGGTCGAAACCTTGGTGTTATGTACAGGGATTTGGCAAAATTCAGAGATAGTTTCCCAAGTCTTTCATTGATGGGTTCAATTTTCACAATAATAGTAATTCCTGGAGAATTACAATCTTATAACCTGATTCAAAAATCGCTGTATTTTTGTTAAATATCGCATTACAGATGTTATCGCAATTTAAATATTGTGTTTTTACATTTTACTCCTTACAAACAAATCAAATGCCATGATTTTAAATAAAATCGGATTGTCCGAAATTATTTGTCCGAAACATGTCCTAAATTAAAATTTGATCCGACTGCATTTTCATAGGACCAGAATCGTGGGTGATTTCACAGGCACTGCTGAAATAATGAAACAAGTGCTTCTAATAAGCATCATCATAATCATATCATAATAACCTAAATTTTTTAAAATGATAATAATAATACCATAAAATAACATCAAAATAACATCAAAATAACATATCATAATACATACATACATATAATAACATCTAAATGACTAATAACATAACATCATAATAACTAATAATGGAACATCAAAAGAATTTAATATCTGCGTATAACATCAAAATAATCTAATAAACTAATATCTGTTTAACATCAAAATAATCTAATATCTGTACAACATCAAAATAACCTAATATTTCTATAACATAACATCATAATAATCTAATAGCGTCATCCTATAATCCATCAATATACTCATATAATTCCATATAGCTTTTTATCGCTCTTACTAAGTGCGAATACCGTACTTTGTCGCTATTTCGGGGAAAAAATCGCTCATTGTTCGTGATAAGAGCGCAAATCGCTTGCATAGCGTTTATCCCTATGTATTTGTTCAGATTTGAGGTCACTAAAGTGTCATATACAATGACCTGTACATATCAGTCATGAGTCATGATTCAAACGACCACACTTTAGTGGCATTTGAGTCACCTGTATTGCCTACGTCTAAATAACAATTTAATGTCAGACGCTTAAACAGTAAAATAATCCCCATACACACCGATGGCATGTCCGCTCTTGTTTTTATTGGGGGAAAGTGAGCCTCCTGTTTTCCTCGTCCAGGGAAAGTTGAAGGTTAATGAGACGGTGAAAGTTTGGTAGGGAGAAAGGATCAAAAAATATTCTCACCCGGATTGCATTGGGGCAATAACTAAAAGGGAAAGGCCGAGGACAAATGGTTTAGTGAGGGAAAACGTTGGAAGATGTCACATGTGGTAGAAGTTTGAAATTGGCGCCTTTGGAAGCCTTCAGGTAAATGCTTATGGGACCTGTTTTTTTTCCTATATAGCCATGTATTACCTCACCCTAAACCCGTTTTCGCAAGTGCACTGTGTATCCTATAGCCACTTTCCTCTCTCATTTGCTCTCTCTCTCTCCAGAGGAAAATTCTCTCTTTCGGCCCTTTGCAGAGGCTACCAAAGCACATTCTTCTTGGAGCTGCAGAAGAATTTCGACTTGTTTCAAGTTCACTCTTGTTCAAAGAAATCACAAGTCTCGTATTTTTTTTCTTCTCATTTCCCCTCACTTCCCCCACAAAATCTTATCTTTTTCTTCAAATTACAAGCTTCTAAAAAAACCTCAATTATATAGGAATAAATCTCCGGAAAAAATAGAAAATAACAAGATTTTCCATGAAAATTTCAACAACCAAAAATTGTGTCATTCCCCCAAAAATCTCGGCACGACCATCCGAGTCCAGTATGTTGAAATCCAAAGTTCCTCAACCTTAACCCTTTTTTAAGGTAATCAATTCTGTGTTACAATTTTTGAAAACTGTTTCTGTAAGTCGTTATTGTTGTGGCAGTTAAAGATTTGGTGTTTTGCACAGGTGTAAAGGGGATTTTTTTTTTTTTAGAAAATTGGAAAGAATTCTGTTCAGGTGTGATTCTATCAAGGTGGACTTGATTCTCTTGCATTTTTTTTCAAACCATAAAGTCCTGGTGTTGAGTTGGGGGAAATTATGTAGAAGGTGGAAAAAACAAGGTTTTTTTTTTCGTGGAATCAACTATGGAAAATATGTGGTTTGGCATCAAAACGGTTTGAGGACGGATTTCGTTCCAGGAGACTTCCAGGAACTTTTTTTGGGGAGAAAATCATGTGCGAAAAAATGGTTGGGGGCCTTGTTTTTTTTACTGGACAATGAACATATAAACAAAGTTAATCGTGGATGTGAATTAAAGGTGTGAGGAATTGGTGTATTTTTGGATTAAATTAACCAATTGTTGGATCGATAAACAGCTTTAGTTTTGGAAACCAAATCATGTGATGAGATTGATTTTTGTTTTTATTGAACCTGTGATTCTTCCAATTGAAACGGATTCTTATTGTGGAAGTCAAATAATTAAGATATTTTGGTGGACGTGACTTTTTGTACAACCTCGTGGAATTTAAACGGCTTAGCCATGTAAGTAACCTCAAGAATTTTTCCTGCTTAAACTGCGGTTTGTTTTGATTTTTTTCATTGTGATTATGCCTTCGGAAGGTTCATTCATTGGGATTTCGTAATTTTATTTTTAGTATTGTTTTTAGTATTATGCATAAGTTCTTATGATCTTATGCGCTTGGTGTCACAGTTTTGTGTTTATAAAGCTTGTTAAACTTTTATGTAAATGGTATATAAGTATGTTTATATCCTCATGTGATTTTAAATTATTTAAAGACCTTGGAACAAGTCATTTATAATTTAATGTGTAAACTAATGTTCTTAACTTTTGCGTTGATGTATAATATATTATTTCTGGTTTTTAAACACGTATTCTGAGCATCCACCATTGCCTGTGACTCGCAGAAATTTTTTCTGGGCTAGGGCATTTCATAATGTACGAGCGTGTTTCCATCAATATTAATTAACTTTAAATCATACAACACACATCTTTCTCTGTATATTTTCCCTTCCGACTAGGGATTTACTGTATTACCCTGACCTTTGGATCTGACCATCTCTGTGGATGTTATATAAAGTTGATACATTCTAAAAGACAAACAAAAAATGTACATCTCATACAAACACTTCTTCAAGATTTAGGTCGACCTTTAAACCTGGAACATTGAAACTGATTTAGCCAGAGAGCCCTTTCAAGTTGTCGGAGGACGCATAATGCGCTATGATGAGCATGGTGAAATGTGAAGGGGAATCGCGTATTGTAAGGACGCGGTGAAACTTTTGCCGTATTGACTAAAGATCGTGGATGTATTCGCACAAGGGAAAAACGTTGATTCGGACCAAAAGGGTTACATTTTACTCCGCGTGTGTTTCGCCCGTGTATATTCTTCTCCTAATGCCTCTTTTCTCCCGTGTGTGCTACGATGATTGATCCGAAGACGACGGAAAGTGAGAGAGAGAGAGGAAAGCATTGAGGTGAGAGAAAAGCCCTTGGCAAAGAAGAGAGAAATGCGGGTGTCAAAAGAGGATTTGATAGAATTTAAAGAATGGAAAAAAAACATTCGAGCAGTATAGTATCATGGACAAAGGGTAAAACTTTCCCCTTTTCTTTCTTGATTGTCCTTTGAACTTTAACATGGAATTTGATGCTGACTCAAGGGACCCTACTTCCCTAGCTTTTTCTATAGGTATACCTATATCTATGTACATTCATACTTTCTGATTTTTGTAAAAAAAAGGGTTAACTTTGTATGCTATATTTATATAGATACATATAGAGATATACAGCCACTTTCAAGTGACTCACTCAACCATTAATCATATCATATTGGGTTGGTTGGACTTGGTGTGCTATTTAATCACCTTCCTTTTTTCGCAATGATGGTACTACCTGTGCAGAATTTGAGGGGAGAGAGAGAGAGAGAGAGAGAGAGAAACGTCCAATGTCTTTGGCCATGACGACAATGCTTTTCAATTTCAGAAATTCTTTCAGAACCACTTCACCCAATTTACTCCGTTTTTTTTTTATATTCTTCCTTATGTGACATGACTCACTCACTCCATTACAAAGTTCCTTAAAGTTCCTTGCACTTGAGCAAACTCTGTATTTTACTGTCACATATACTGCGGAAGAAAGTTTGTTATACTTTCGGATCTAATAAGAATTCTCTTGGAAACTTGTGCAAACCCGGCAAGGGTAGGGTTCTGTTGGGCAATGATTGGGAAAACAAATATCCGTACTTGCTTCATCTCCTTTTTACGTGGTTTCGTACTTTTCTGTATAGAATTTCCCATTCTCCTCGCTTTTCTCATTTCCCTTTCCCCTCACCATCTCCGATGAAGAGCGAACTCCGCAAAATTAATTTCTCTTTGTAAGTGTAGGAGACAAAAAAGATTTCCTTTCATATGTGCAAGACTTCAAACTGTGAAAAAGGAGTTTTAGGCAAGCATTTATGTTGTTAAACCTGTGAAGCGTAAAGAATTTTTTCTCCCGGTTTTTTGTAAGTACTGAAGTCAAATCAGAATGAGACAGAATTTCCTTGTGAAAAAGGAGTAGAAGTAATTGAAGTACCTCTAAAGTACGCCATTTGCGTTTCCTTCCAACTCATCCATCCTTCTTTTCTCTCCTCCTGCTGCCTCATATCACGTTTATTATGATTATTCCGTATAAAAATATATTCTTTCGTTTCGTCATTTTATCTGGTTAGAAACTCTCCCTCTCTCAAAATTTGTTTTTTTTTTTGCTGAAGAAATTTTTTTGCATGTGTGTGGGTGAAGACTGGCATCATCATCTCCTTCGTACCCTCAGCCTACTTGAGATCTTGTCAAGGGATTGTAATGCAAGACATGAAAAATAAAAGTGCAGGAAAAAAGAAGGGAAAACCTTCTGTGTATTAGTATCTTGCAAAATATCTTAAAAAAAAAAACGGTATGTGTGTGGTTTCCTTCCGTGTAGAAAAGGAACTGCGGGCTCTCTTAAATTTGAATTTGAAATTAAAATCTCCCATGTAATGTATATACATATGTAGATAGGTAGATATTATACTTTTTCTGAGTCTCAAGTGCCACACTTTTTCCATCCTCATCTCGAGTGACTACTCACTTACTTGTTACGTGGTCTCGTAGACCACGGAGCTTGATATGCTATTCAGAGTGGTAATAAATCACGGTGGAATAATGTATAACATCGATTTTTAAATCAAGAAGAGGGAGAGAATGGGATAGAGAGAGAAAGAGAGAAATACAAAGGGCGAAGGAGGAAAACCGAGAAAAGGAGAGACTTTCAACACGGTTCTCATCTTCCCAGAATCTAATTTTAGGGGGCATATCTCTCTATACGTATGTGTCAAACAGCAACTTTATCCATTCGGCAACCCATATACAGTGCGTTTTTTTTTTTAAAGCGGCGCCGATGCTATTTATCGAAACAAAAAAAAACGAAAATGGAAAAATAAATTATAATTTCCCCACGCACCTACTTTATACAGGTAAAAAAGACAGGGGAAAAAATACAGAATGAGGGATGAAGTCATTGTAATGTGCGTTTTGGAACACACTTTTTCTTCTTTTTTTTTTTTTACTATTTGGAGAACAAATATGTGAACTCATACATGTATGCATATGTATGTTCATACAGAGATGTATAGGTACACCTACATTGTAATTATTCATCATACGGTCAGTTTGTCGATGTTCACGCCCTTTATTGTGTCCCTCACTCATCGTTTCCCTTCAGTATTATTATTGTACTGGGTTGTATTGTACTGTCGTTGCCATACGTATTGGGAGTCATGCAATTTTGGTGTTTATGTATATCATTAATGCATCAGGAAAAACAGAATCATTGCGCTTGCAAAGAACAGTCAAAAATTGTACCTGCAGAGACGACGATTGGCTCTGTTGCACCACACATAATGTAGACCCTTGGAAGAGTCGGCTTTCGTCGTTTTCAGACCTTTAAATAAAGGACTGTAAATAAGCATTTCCTTTCCAGGAAACAAAATAAAATGGAGTCGTACGATAAAAATGGAGATTTCCACAGATTTTATTAAATTTCCCAGGATTAAAATACTCATATAAAATCTTCAATTTATTCAGATTTATTATTCGTCCAGTGAAGTGACTTGGTATTTAATTTGCATTGGTATTTTTTTGATACCAGCCATCATTTGACTAAACTGACTGTGTATGAATTTTGGGCTGAAGTTTATCAGAACTTTTAATTCGTCGCTCAAGTTCCATAGCTTCCCATCGAGTGATTCCTGCTTTTTCTATGGGGAAACTCTAAAACTCTAATTGTGAGAAGTACCAAATTAGATGGAATTAAAGTTCCCGTATATATACCATAGGACTACTCTGTCCAAAGTCTTGAGAATGAGTCCTTTTTCCATGAAAATATTGTACAATAGTACTTCCTCTTCTCACTTCTAACTCCTTCTTCCACTCTCATTCCTCCGATGGAGTTGAAAGGAATATTAATGAAATGTTTAAGAGCCGAAAACTCTCGGATTTTCACAGTGCTCTCTTTCTGGGAATGAAGTTTATAGTTGTATATAATAAAGGACCACCAAAGACAATGGTTGGCTGGGGAGAAACGGAGCGGAAAATTCTCTTTGGTGGAGTACTCTCGAGGAGAGGGAAAGGAGATGGAGCAACGCCTTTTACTCATTTTCCTATGTAGATAATGCATAAAATCAAGAGTGTCTCTTAATATTTAATATCATCCGACACTTGGAAAAAGAAAATATATTCTCTGTCTGAGGCATCTCCCACGCCAATTATTTCTCCAGAGTTTGTGAGACAGTTATTTGGTTGGAGTGGAGTGGTGAATGGAGAGAGACAGCGGAGATGCTATATATTCATTGTTTAATTTGCTTTATTTGACATTACTGGCTACTGGTTTCGTCTTACCGGCGAATATGTCTCTATAGGTGTTCGTTTTCCCTGTAGTGTATCCAGTCTAATTCATGTCTGTTATATCACATACATATAGAAACGTAACTAATATCTACCGAAAGATCTTCTATTCCACTTTGTTTAAAGAAGCTCTCGAAGACATTTTATTTGGACTGATACTGATGATGCAGGGCAATGAAGCATTCCAGTCGTCAGTGTATTTAATAACAAAGCATGTCAATGGTTTAATGCGACTCATTTACCCTCGCATTCTACTCGGCTAACCTTGGTATTTCTCAGGATGACACTTATGAAGCTGGAAGGAAAGCCTTCAAAGTCTCAAGTTCCTTTCTTCGCATTTCCACAAGGTATTTTTTTTCATGTAAATGACTTTGGCATCCTTTACGACGATAGTGTTCTGGCCTTTGCTAAATTTCGACTGAAAATGAGTGGGTGGATTACTTTTAAGTGTCTCTTCTACTAGAGTGAACTCTCTCCAGATCTTTTATGCAGTTCTTTTTTTTTTTACGAGTTGAAAGTCTTTTAAGCCTCCTACAAGGCACCGTAAAAAAACATTAAAACTCCTTTTTCTCAAGGCGTTAATGATTTACTAATGACCATCTAATATACATTGTCCTCCTCCCAACAGGATTATTAACGGGATGTTTTCCTCGTATACATACAAATACTAAAGGAAACACATAATGCACACCTATTTTTTCTTCCTCTCCAAAGTGTAACAACGGAGATGTACATACCAGTGTGTATGCGTATATCTGTAAAGGGAATTAGTCCAAGGCAAAGGGTGCTTAGTGCTAGTAGTAATAAGTAGAGGAGCTAAAAATATTTAGCATGACCATACACGTGCATCGTACAGTCTTCGCCCCAAAAAATTCTTTTGAAAAGACACATGTATACTATACACATCGTTCGTGTGCGAGGAAGTGATGTGAGTCAAGTAGGGTATGTTAAGAGAGGAAGGAAAAAAATGTTCATCCCAATGTCTGTTTTAATCGTCACCTCAGTGTCGGGTTAGGTAGTCATAAATGTTTTAACTTTGTTTCTACTTGAGCACCAAAAAAAAAGCCTGGTATGTACGTTAGGATAAGGATGGATATACGTAGATCAGCCATCGACATAATAATTAACAAGGAAGCTATGAAATCCTCTCATAACACCGTAAAAAAATCTGCTGGCAAAGACAAAGCTAAAACAAATATATCAAACCAAATTGTTTTTTTCGGATATTTGTTTGACACGTAAATAATAGATTATATTGTTGAAGATACAGAATGCATTTTTCAATGAGGAATATAAAGGATTATTAAAGAATTGGAAACCTAACCAAAATCAAAGGAGAAGGAAGATTTCAAAGCTCCACACACAACCTGTTGTGGAGTGATTTCTGATTCCTCACCTACTTTCTTGCGAAGAATGCATCCAAAGCCTCCAGGGTGGAAGGGAAGTGGGGAAGACGAGAGTGAAAGTGCTCATAAACGGCAATTCGTTATCATCAGGGTATTGTTATTTTTTATTAATTAAGCATTCGCAGGCGTACTCAGGAAGAGTGGACAGCATAACGAGAAGGGAGAAAATTTATTAGGTACTTTCTGTTGTCATAAAAAAAAAAGGGAATAAAAAATTATAGTTGGTCTATTCACGGCACTCAAACCTCAAAAATAAAGGAGGCTCCACTGTAATGGGATTCTTATGTGAGGCAAATAAATGTAATGGGATGAATGTAATGCCGTGCTGTGTACACAGGTAAAAAAAATATTTATAGTCATCATAATCACGGCGATGTGTTAAGTACATAATATCATCGAGTTATGTATGGATACGGACAGAAGAAGGGGGGAAAACTGATCATTGTCCTTCTAACCAAATAAAGCTTGAAAGACAACTTTTTGCAGGAAGGAGAGAATTCATGAGATTTTTTTTTTGTTTGCATTATGTCATTACTAAATATGTGAACAAGGGCTACAATGGAGCAGTGGTTCCTCTTGCAGATTAAAACCTGCAGCTCTGGCTAAATTAAGTGACAATGATTTAATAGAACTAAAAGGTGTATCTCCTCCACCTACATACATATATAGCACAACTAGCATGTGACTATTGTCATACTTGTTAAAACTACAGATGAAAGCAAGAGTTTGAGGGTCGAAAAGATTTTTTTGTCTATTATTCTACATTATTATATTATGTATATTTTTTTAAAAAAGGAGCCACAATAGCTGTACACTATCGAAAGACAATAGATCTACGGTGCGGCAGAAGTGGAGAAGATAAACAAGGGAAGAGGTCGTTAGAGCGAGGGATGAATATCAACAAGGAGAGTGATAAAAGTTTTTTGAAAGTACTCTTCTGATATTTATCCTATAGCTCTGTACACCAGTGACTTTTTCCGCATGTATGTATGTATATATTTACAAATGTGTGTAATATGCTCATGTAGCATTAAGAAGTGCATGTCTTTTCATATGAATGAATATAACAAGTTATTCAGCTGAATGATTTGGCACCATTCACAGCTTTGCTCCAACCACCGCACTGTATACATTTGTGTACTCTACGGACTTTAGTGGTGGGCAGAAAAATAAATGCAAATTGAGATTACTTTTTGGGTTTCCTAATGTGCTGGTGGATTCAAGAGAAAAAACAAAGACAAGAACTTTTATGTGTGCAGATGAATACAAGGAATGCTGTATAGAAGAACTTATGACTGCCTTTACACGCGGATAGATTAGGTAAATTGAAATTCTGTCCACTTAGCGGGTTAGGCAGGACTTATTTTACTGGTAAATATTACATATATCTGAGTTATGAAAGCATATTACACACATGTGGTTTATATGTGTACTTTAAATAAGTTCCAGTACATTACTCCAGTATATACGAGTGAGGGAATTGCAAACGCGTGAAACCAGTTTTATTTATTTCAATTTCTTTCTGTTTCAATTCCAGTTTTTTCTGCTTTGCCAACCTCCGCATTTGAATTAGTGCATGTGATACTGTTTTTTAGAGCTTCTTGAAGTACGTAGCTAAGATAGTATTTTGAGTGGTTTGGGCTCATTTCAAGACCTCCGTGGGTATGTGGGAAATGTTCCAATTTGATCATAATCTCTCCCTTCCTTTCTCAAGTATACTACATTGCACTGCCGTCACCAACCTGTTTTTGACACTGCAGCTGCAGCCAATGAAAATGGTAATGTGTCCTCCGAAAAAAAAAACAATCCATCGCACCGGCAAATGAAACACATTACAAATGGATGTATTCAGGGGAGCTGAGAAACGTTGATAGGAAATATGTAAAACATGTGTATGAATACTGGCGTGCATACAGGCCGATTTCCCATTTTTCAGTCCCCCGAAATTTGGAATTATCTAGAAATGTCACCTGCTAATGAGAATCTTTGATGGCACGACAAATTGATTGGAGATGAATCTACAGATTACATTTACGAAGGAAATTTGTTTCCTTATCGTCCTTCTACTAACTCTGTATTTTCTTGCTACGTCTTTCGCATGTGAGATTATGCTGTGCTGAAAGAAAGGATAAAATTCTCTCCTGATACAAATAAGAGTCTTTTGTACTTTCCCCTTTTTCGTGGAATTTTCATTCCTTTTCATTGGTAGTGGATCCGGGGTAAAAACATTAGATTTACAAAATTTACATGCCTTTTGTATTCCCAAATGCTATTTTTGCCGCTGAGGTAATCACCTTCCGCCTTCCAGGAATACGGAGCTCGGGAGGCTACGTATGTGTATAGGTTTCCATTTAAAGGGAAAAATTGAGTTGGATGTGCAAATCTCGGGGAATCTCTCGCGCTTCTTAATCTGAAAGATATTGTATTTTGTAATAAGATGCCTTTGTCAAGCCCATGGGAAGCTCTTGGGAAGCTCTTTCCAACCCAGGGGAAAGCGTCCTTTTCCCTCCGAATTTGCGTGAGCATACGACGATTTACATACGCGCGTACGACGGAGATAATAGTGTTTTCGGTGATGAGAATGAGATTGGAAGAAAGAGAATTTTTTTTTGTTTGGGAAGGATGATCCAATGTTGTGTTTTGGTACTGGTACCTGATATGTGAAGAAAAAAATAACCGGAAGTGCCCATTTTTTTTTTTACTGTCATGGTACAGAGAGGAATATGTAAACGGAAGGAAAACAAGGACATAAAGAATGAATACGAAGAGAGAGAGAGAAAGAGACAAACGGAGGGTGAGGAGCCTCTTTTATTTTTTGGAGGTTCTCGCCATCCAACCCCCTTGAACTCCTACATACTCCTTGTATTTACAAGGGTTGTGAAATGGGAAAAGTTTTCACGACCGGCATAATACAACAGAATGACTTTCTTCTTCTCTCATGTACGATATGTTAGTTAAGTATACATAGTTTTATATTCAGGAAAAGTGAAGAGAAGGGGAAGAAGAAAGGACTTCCTCTCAAGAATACGAAAGGAGGAAGTTGAGACGTGTGTGTGGGTGGTGCGTGTGAGCTTTGTACGAGTGTTTGATAGTATGTAGGAGTAATCGTAGTAGTAGCGTTTATAATAGAAGAAGACAAAAGCAAGGTACAGCAGATGTACTCAAGTGTGTAACATTGAAATGAGTTTCTAACACACACGTTCAACTCTTGGCTTTTTCCCTCTTTCCCCTTGTTTTACCCTGTTGAGGAAGGGGGATTTCGAAACTTGAAGAAGAGGAAGGAAGGAAGAGAAAATCTACTAGAGAAACTACTCGAGGATTGACTACTACATAGAATTGAGAAAAAGTCAAGAGAATGAGTAGATTCTTGAACTTTCTTTTTTTATTTCTTTTATTGACGACAAGACAAGAAAGTAGATTCTTGAACTTTCTTTTTTTATTTCTTTTATTGACGACAAGACAAGAAAGTAGATTTTTTTTTTTGGTGGAAAAAACTGTTCTTTTCATTCAGAGTTATAGATGACTTCTATATGAAGTTGACCACGATAATTGGATGAGATTAACTGAAGTTTTTTGGGTCTTTAATGAAGAAATCTTGAAAAAAGTTTCGTCGTTTATGACCATGTATTATAATATGGCTATATGAGTCGCTGTCTATGGTAGAAAATAGAATAATAAGAAAGATATTACCCAAATTCTTGGAGGGCACCGTTTTCCTTTATATCTGTCGTATTTCAAATGTATACTGCTTCTACTGGAGACATTTTAGCAAAGCCAGGCACGTAGAGAGAGAGAGAGAGATGTACGACCATCATCTATTACTTTTCCTTAGCTTCATCTCCTGCATCTTCAGGGCTCGGTTTCTATGCATTTAATCCCCACCTCCATCCACCCACACACTCTCAGTCATCGTCTAGGACGGAGGGAGTCAGCCGGGGATTTCTCTGAGGGAGCTTTTGTGTAAAAATTGTGTAACACATTTATGCCGGATCATATTACCGGGGTATGACCCAAGGGATTCCCAACTTCCCCCGGTTATTATTGAAGCACTGTGAGCGGGAGGAGGCAATACTTTACCGCCGGAGAAGTGAGTGAAAGAGGGAAATGGCGAAAGAGAGAGAGAGAAAGAGCGAAAGAGGGAATGTATAGGTATGTATATCTTGCGCTGAAAAAGAGGGAAGATGCAGAAAATCATATCCGTCTTCGCATCTGCCACATGGAGTTTTACATTTGGAGAAAACTGAAGATGTGTTTTCTTTGGCTGGACAGAAAAATAAAAGTTGCACAGTGTTTTTTTTTACTCTTTCAAATGTAACTTTATTTAAAAGCAACGACGTCCTTTACTTATGTATGGATGTGTATGTGTACAGTGTACATACATGTAATAACGTTTCTCCTCCTCCTCCTCTGCTCTTTCCCCTCTCTCATGTTATTTTCTCCCAAGACCCATGTCAAAAGGAAGGGTTTGAAAAATGTGTCTGCGTGTGTGTGTACATTTTTGTTTTGTGGAGAGAGAAAATGTCAGTTAGAGGTGATGAAACTAGAAAGGAGTACGTATAGAAATGTAATTTTTACAACTTTCTCTTACCCAACCCCAGTCCTCACTTAACTATGTATTATATGGTGGCCGTGGTTGACAAGCGTATTTGCTAATGGTGAAGTATAAGAATATTATGTACTACGTTTTTCTCTTCTTTTATTATTGATATGGAATCATGTTGGGTATTTTTTTGTTGGGGGGTGAGAAATAGAAAAAAAGAAAGGAAAAGAAAAAAAGTCTGAAAGCTCTGTGGGTGTTTTTTCCTGAGAAAAGAATCTTGTCAATAAGGTTCTCCGGTTGAAACACGGTTGTTGAGGAGGAGAGCTAGGGAAGACGAAAGAGTATCTCAAATTCACTTTCCTTCAAATTTTTTTCCCCTCAAGAAAGTGTCTCCCACATGTTATGTAGAAACTGTCGTTCACAAAGGAGGACAAACGAGTGCAATTTTCAAGGTCTGAGCTCTCTGAAATAAAGTAAAAGCGAAAAAAAAGAGATGCGAAAATTGAAGAGGAAAAGGGTCTGTTAGAACACACACTTCAAACAAACGGGTTTCATACTTCCTTTAGTTTAGCTACCGTGATGGTGTAAGGAGTATCTATGTCTTTTTTCCTCTATATACCCTCTGGAAATGGTCCGTTATCTCGTCGAGATTGTGTGCTCACATATTTTTTTTATTGGCTTCGAAAAGATAAAGGGAGGGGGAAAAAAATAAAGAATTTACTTGGAACGGATCATATCGCATCTTTGAGGAGAGAGAAGGAAGGCGAGAACTGGAGAAGTGTCTACAGCTACAAACAATAAAGGCGTCGATACCACTCTATTGAAGGTAATCACAAGGATAGAGGGGAAAGGAGAGGATAGTGTAGACGTATAGAAATATATATAGACTCTGTGGATGGCAGACACATTCATATCTGACACTTCTTTGGATCATTGTTCCTGCAGTACACATACCATATATATGGAATCACGAAATTGTATTAGAAAAAGCGAACAAAAAAGTTGAGCACCCGGCTTTTGGAGAAGCGGGGAGCGTAAAGTATGCTAGGAATTGAATTATAATGGAAAAGAAATGATGAACATTATTTGATCTCTCACATTATTGAGCCCATCATTCCACTCATGCTCCGACATCAAGGGGAGTTATTAGAGATAAGGGTGAAAGCAAGGTTATGGAGAGGGAGAGAGAATGCGACGGGTTATTGGAGAAAAACGACGGAGCTAAATGGACAAATGAGGAAGAAGGAGAAAATAAAAGACAAGAAAGTTTTGCGATACTCCAACGGTGAAGGGAAAGAGAGTGGAAGTGAAAACTGAGGGGAAAATGGAAGCAGACGAAGAGCTACACAAAAAGCAGGAGAAAGTAAAAAGGGAGGGAAGGAGAAAAACACAAGGAGGAGACACGGGGAGCTTGAAACAAACAAGGGAGCCAGATATACTAAACAGTGAGATAATGGGAGATACAAAGTAAAAAAGAGAGAGACAGGCAAAAGAGAAAGCGATGAAACAGAGACAGAGAGAGGGAAATGTGGTCGAACGCTAAATGTATAGAATTTGATGAAGTACGAATAGAAAAGTTGGGATAGCGATGGGGAGAGAGAGGGAGAACTATTTTTTCTAGGATAAATTGGCTCTTACTTATGTATTCATATATTTTATAAGTATGTGTATATGTACATTTATGATCCATAGCTTGCCTAAATGAACAATAAAATATATATGGAAGCCTATAGAGGAAGAAATTCGTTCCGTTAATTTGCCCCCTGTACAAGCATATTTGTGTTTAGAGAAGGCCAACCAATTACAACGGCAGCAATACTAATTAATACAGTGAACTGCCGGATACAAACGCGGTTTTGTATTTGGCCTGAGCAAAGGGAAGAAATGATTATTATTTTCAGGACTAGAAAATTTCTTGTTTCTCGTCTGCCCGATGTGATTTCGTTATGTATGCTGTAGAGTGCATGTGAATTAATGAGGCTGGTTGCATACTGTGCACACATGTGAACTACCAACAACAATGCGTACACAATAATAGTTGCTCCTATTACTGCAGCCTCAGGTGTGGGAAATGATTGCATCGGCACGGGAAAGTTGAGCTTTGTAGCAAAAAAAAAAAAAAAATGAAAAAAAAAAGTGAATCAAGTTTTGTAATATTTGAACCTTATATAAAATTACCTCAGCACATGCAATTTACTTTCGATGCTCCTGTGTAATAACAAAGTATGGACGAGAAATTCTACAGGGATGGCTTGCATGCAATTTGTTGGAAGCCTCCTCTCCACCTTATAATTGAGGGGTAACGATCTTTTTTATATTTTTTTATAACGGGGGCGAACATGTAAACGATATGAGGTGGGATGGGTAATTGCTTTTTTGGTAATGAAATTTTAAGCCACAAAAGTTGAGCCCTGAAAGCTATGGAGTTGGTAAAAAAAAAAAGTGAACCGTCTGAGTGGGAATTTTCATGCAAATGATATCCAAATTTTGGGAAAGAAGATGGTAGTGTGTATTGAGCAGAAAGTAAAAAAAACTGAATGATGGTGTCTTCAAATATCATAGCTGGAAGTGTGGGATGAAATTTGTTGAGTGTTTTTTTTTCACTCTCTTGTTTTGGACATTGTGAGTAAATAAGGGAAAAGCAAGAACTAATGTGCAATGATAAATTATGAATGAGCTCCAATATTTGTCTGTTATAGTATACAACGTCCTGCACCAAACGAGTACATGACGGGAATAATTGTTTGACAAGTCTCGTTCTTGTTTATGTACGTAGGTTGACATAACATACCTACACATCTGTATTGTACATATGGATAGTCGTTGGTAAAGTCGTTTCTTTTCTGCTTGTATTTTTATTGTACCTCGCACCAACACGTTATATTTTATACGAAATAAAAAAAAGAGAGAGGCTTTCTATCAAGTCTGATGTTGTTCACAAGGGAAAGCTCGTAGCCCGATACCTTGTGGCTAGTAAAGTTCCAGCATAGTACCTATAATTTGTAAAGTCGGATGGGGGAATTCGTTGTTGATGTGAGTCGTTGGTTCCTCCTGTTAGACGAGTGATTGTAATGATGCACATGGGTCTTTGGTTGTTTGCTAGGTGGGAAGTGGGAAGGTTCCTAATATGTATACATATTTCCATAGAAGAAGGTCCGCTATAGGGTCCGCATGTACAGGAAAAGAGAATCAAAATAGTAATAATTCGTGGGTAAAGATTGGAGGTATGCACATGAAAGGAAATGGCTCTGCGAGAAAGAGGGGCTTATTACTATTCTGCGTGCATTCCATTGTCAAAGTTTTTTATTTTGCCCCCCTACTGGAGGTGTGCGGAATAGAATTTCTCCGTGGATTTACTGGGGGATGAGAGAATCCCGTGGATTTCGTAGGCGGAAAGGGCTGGAGGATGGATTATGATGACCGGGACGACTTTGAAGGGCTATGGGAGAATGTGCCATGATTATTGGTGCAGATGAAAGGTTTCTACGGGGGGAAGGGACGAGGCGATGTGTGGAACTTTGCTGGAACGCTGGAAGTACGGGAAAGTTTTCATGGATATCTCTCTCCACAACAAACCCGTTCAAATTTGTGTTTTGGACCTAATCATCTAGAAGTTTGTGGGCTTGTTGGTAATGTCCAGTCTCAATCTTCAAAGGCTTGAAGGGAGAAATGCTGTTCTATTTTTTTTTTTTTTTTGCAAACAGGAGTCTCTATGGAAACAAATTGCCGGTATAGAGACCTCCAATGGGCTCTACGTAACTTGTAAGGCCTTTCTCAATCAAATCTTTACAACTCCGTGGGTTATTCGGAATCCTGCATAAGAAGTTGGTGTTATTGCACAAAAAGAAAACTTTTGCATGGTACCATTTACCATTTGCGGAAAAAGGAAAACATGGAGAATACTACGGAGAATAGAGATGAAAAGGAATTAATGGGATTTATATGTGTAGGGAGGGCGGATGATAGGGGGAATGGCAAGGTGCGGGGGAAACTATTCAGTTCTATGGCTTCCTCCAAGTCAAATTCTTTTCAACAGCTGTCTTCGAACACACAAAGGAGGAAGGTAAAGATTTGAATGGGATTTTGTGGGGTGGATATTTTTGTTTGTTTGAGATTAATCTTGGGGATTGAAAGTGTTTTTTTCTGTCTTCTGTGGCCTTTCCCTCCGTTTCATTTCGAAAAGGATTTGGACAGGCTTGGAGGAGGTCGCCACGGACTTTTTTTAATGTTTGTTTTAGAATCCAAGGAACGATAGCACTCAGTGGTTGTGTAAACGCTGGGCTAGTCGTGCGTGTCTTTTTGTCCGTTGTCCTTTCACAATTTGTGTACATACTTTTGCTGTAGGATTGGAATAAGGCTCTCGTTGATCGCAGAGGTCAATAATTTCCTAGGTCAAAAGGTTAGAAAGGGCTTGGGAGGGATTTGCTACAAGATGACTTTTTTTTTCCTAACACGAGCAAAGTAACCCACGCTCCTGGTCGTGCAAAGTCTTATTATTTATTTAAGATTTTTTGAAGAGGCTAAAATGGTGAAGGGGAAAAATGACGTTATTAACATGTGGAATGTGGGCGGAAGGAGGGAAGAGCTTTCGTGTTATTCCAATTTTGGAGGTTTATGTCGGGGTCCACGAGCAAAGTGCGAAATAGAGACAAGGGCGTTGGTATATTATATATAGACACTGTTTTTTATTGTACACGAACAAAAAATACTAAAATTGTTGACTCTTGTGCTCTTGCGGAGGTACAAACAAAGATCTGTAGGCAGTATTTTTTCGCTAATGCATACAAGCACAGAATTTCTGAGATTTAATTAGCTTCTCGTGAATTTTTTAAATTATACTGTTTGCATGGTTTTCTTCGACAATGGATGTGCGAATCTGCCCCCCAAAAAATTTACAACCTGCTTTGTCTCGGGGCGGTGTTGAAAATTCCCATGAAGAACCTGAGCAGGTGGTTGACTAAACAGCGAAAATAGTTTGTCGTAATTGTGGTATGTAATTCCTTTGCAATGAAACTGCACATAAATGTGCATGGGTTATTTAACCTGTTGACCTCACCAATATGTTCGTGTGCTTGTTTTAAGTCTTCGAGGAACAAATGGGCTGGTGTGCCACATTTCCCCATATAAAAGTATATGTTATATTGATAATGTTTTTTTACTGGAGGAAGGCAAGGAAAGTTAAGAGAAAAGTGTCTTTTTAGTGGAACATGCCCCATTAGCAGTGAGGTGGAATGAGGGATGGAAAATAACAAGATGTCACCATTTTTCTTACTTTCGAACCCACACAAAGTTCTAGACGAAGTGACGGCAGATTGTTTGGGTTTCACTTCTGCTTATTTTATTTGACTGTCCTTGGTTCATGCGAGACTTGAGGTTTCCCCTACTTTCCCCAAAGTTTTGCAGACCAGACACCTTTTGCGGGGAATAATAAAATAATTGGTATGTTCCGTACGTGGTGTAATGATACGAATGGCGACCATTGGTTATTACTAGACAGTTGTAAATATTTCCAAACTGATGGTTTTTAAGTCGCATCACTTGATTAATGGGCCATCGACGTGTTTTAGTACATTATGTTGTATGTATATGTATACATATGGTTGAAGCACCCACATAATATTTTTTTCGCACACACACGTTGGAGACATGGAGAACCAGTCTTGGTGCCTGCTTGACGTAGCTACAACCATGGAAGGCCCAGAAAATGTATAATTAATTATTGCAATAAATATTAGTTGATGGAAGAAGATGTCAATTGAGATGAGGCAGAAATCTGCCGGCTAATGTGATTACTCCTATGAATAAATTTCGTCCGTGTAATTTATTGTCTATATACCTATAAAATGAGAGGGAGGGGAGGGAGAAGGAGACATGGTATTCTCTCTGGTTTGCCTGAATGACGTTAACCATTAGTTGGAGGGAGATGTGCGAAGAAAGAAATTGATGGCCGTAATCTCGGGAATGAGAGTGTGAATGACGGAGGGAGGAGAGACAGAAAGGGAAGAGGAGAGATGGTGAAAGGCTGAAGGAGACCAAGCAGGAGAAAAACAGAAAAAGAGAGGCAGAGAGAGAGAGAGAAAGAGAGAGCGAATAAGCTCTATCCCCAAAAAGGTTCCCACCATCCAAAATCTGATATATTTATGCAGGACCCTTAAGGATATCTGAAGTTGGATGGAGAGAAAATGGTAGTATAAAGAGAATAAAGACGGAGAGATGCCAAGGTCAGTCAGTTGTCTGCATGAGATGAGTTGGGAGACGTGTTAAACATAAACGGCTGTGAGATGATGAGCT
This sequence comes from Disparrhopalites patrizii, assembly GCA_034698585.1. Taxonomy (NCBI): domain Eukaryota; kingdom Metazoa; phylum Arthropoda; class Collembola; order Symphypleona; family Sminthuridae; genus Disparrhopalites; species Disparrhopalites patrizii. Next base: position 9,974 of record JAQGBT010001683.1, on the reverse strand, counting down.
GTATACATATATGTATGTAGTCAGAAAAAACTTTTTTTTTTGAAGGATGATGATTATTTTTCTATGTCTATGTGAAGTGACGTGCTAAGAATGTTTTGGGGTAGGATAGTACGGTTGCCATCATGGGAACGTTGTGAAGAAGAATCATCGTGCTTGTTGTTCAAGAGAAATATAAAAGGAGGAATAAAAATTTTTTCGCTCCTAGAGGCATTTTTCTTACTGTACTAAAAAAGCTACTAGTTCAAATCCGTTTTTTCTACGATACATACATATGTGTACGCAGTACCTTGTTAGTAGATTGGCGTGACGTGTTGTGTAAAGTGAAACTGGGTCAGAGATAATGGTTAAAAAATAGTAAGGATTGTTGTAAACGAAATATTAAAAAAATGTTCGGTGGTAATAATAATAAGGTAAAGTTTTGGTAACCTCTTTGGGATATTTTTTGTAATTATTTATAACATGAGATGGTGTATCCTTTTAGAATCACTTGGGGCCTTGCTAATCTCTTGGAAAAGTTTTTGTTTAGAGAAAGAAAAAAAAATGTTTGGCAGAAGAGCTGCTACTACAAGCTGAAATGCTAATAATGATAGTAATTACGACAGCAGATGAATGACCTAGGGAAATAATGGAAGACGAAGGAGCAAAGAGGGAGACAGAGGAGAAAGGGAGCAAAGAGGGTTGTGCATGAAACTCGAAAATAGATATGAATATACACTTGTTGTACAAGGCAGAGTACAAGTGCACATACAGTAGTAATTGGGTAACTACGAGAGGAAAGAAAATAATTGAATGCCTCTAGGTGTTTCTTGACGTCGGTGAGAATGTATAGGAAGCCAATTGGATGTTGCCACTGAGTCTGAGAAAAACAAATGTTTGTAAAAAAAACAATTGTGTGTTTTTGTGTTCTTTTCTCAGTTTATTTGGCTTTCACTACTTTCACTCTGCACGTTGAGAGTTGAGAGCTCCTTACATTTTTTCCATCCATTTCCTCCGCCTCCGCCTAATGGTACGTGCACACGTCAGTAAATGGAGGGTACATATGTGTAGGATTCTCCCTCTCCCCATTTCCTCCCATTTAAATATATCTGAAGATGGACGTTGGCATATTTTTTGACCCACCAGGGTAACATTTCTGACAGTTTGATAGGGCCTGTAAACTCTGAGGGTATAGGCATGCAAAAAAAAAGGAAGAAAAAAACATTGGGAAACTTTAAAAGGACCGGGAGGAAGAGATAAAGAAGACGAGTAGTTTCATTTACTTTGAATATAAAAGGAGAGTGAATCGATATTTTTTCTTCCCCTGCAGGGTGGTGGTAGTTCGAATACTTTCGAGTTTCTTCACCATCCCGAGTATTTCGAGGTTTTTTTTCTTTCTCTCTAGTGTCCTTATGTATGATGCCGAAATTTTGACGTGGGTGGGAATGTAACCATAAAAGGAATTTATTACGTCCTCCATGTTTCCCCTGCAGTTGGGCCTGGAGAAAGGAGGAGGGAGAAAGTGAGACAGGGAAAGAGAGAGAGAGAGAAAGAGAGAGAGAAAGAGAGAGAGAAAGAGAGAGAGAGAGAGAGAGAGAAAGAGAGAGAGAGAGAGAGAAAGGGTAGAAGTGAAAGAAAGAATTATGGGGGAAAGTGCATGCATTAGACACAGTTGGTTTCCTAAGTACAGGAAGGGTTGAAAGGTGCTCGTATGCATATGGGGAATGTGGGAAAATTGGAGACTTGCCTCTTCTGTGAGGGGACAACAGTGCACCTGGTCCTATTGGCATTGTCACTAATATGTTTGCTCATAACACATATGTATATCCACATATTCCATGTATGTACACGTATTTATTTTGCCACTCTAACGATTAGTTTTTTCCCAATAGAACTTATCTCTATGCCAAAAGTTGTGTATTGGAACCACAGGGAATATGCAATCACGTTCAATTTTACATTCTCCCTCCCCTCTCCACTCCGAGACTCATGGGGCGTGTATTTGCCCACCAATTTTTTTTTTTTTTGGACAGGAAGATTTTCCCCATGATTGTACTATTAAGTATATGGTTCCCCATGTTGAACTCCAGAATTCCATGATTCTGCTCAACACAGGAATTGTGTGGTTTGTCCTTGGGAAGCGGACATTAATAATTGTTGAGTGCAGATGGAGAAAGTTGGGAAATGGGGGAAGGAAGGGGAAAATATGGAGCGGTGTGGGCGGAGATGGAGTGAGTTTTGGGAAGAAAGCAAATTCAAAGAATCGGAGAGAGAAAGCAGTGGGGATGAAAAACAAAGAGAAAGAACAAGAAGTCCTGACGCCAGAAGTTAGAACCAACGAAGAGAAAATTCGGAACATGGGAAGCGTGGGAGAAAGACTTTATTTTTGCAAAAAAAAAAAAAAAATACCATGAATGAGCTCAGAAAAACCGTAATGTACCGAATTGCTCTTTTCTGGTTTTTCTCATTTTGCTACTGTATGTATATACTCTCTCTCTTCATTTTTTTCTCCTTTTCACTTCCACACACCAACTTTGCCCCTTCACGACTGTGATCACACACAAGTAATTTACAAATGACTGCTATGAAAACGCAGTGTAGCGAAAATGCCAAAAGAGGCAGAAAGGGCTCGGATGCGAGATCTAAGGGTAGTTCAGGTTGGAGAAATATGTTTGAAGAAGAAAAAAGTGTATAAACAAACTTTTATTTTTTCCTCTCCAGAGAAGACGAGGCCGTAGTTCCATGTGGGAGGCAGTGGCCTGGAATTTCCATGTAATTTTCATTACTCTTGTAAATTGATAAAGTGACTCTAGTTAATGTCTTCCCCCGTGCGTTTCCCGTTTGTATAACTATTCTCCATACTTTTACTTGGCAAAACCATTATGGTCCTGTGACCTATGCAAAAATGAGGAAGCAGTTACTTTCTACTTGTAAAATGCACGTGAAGAGCCTTAGAGCGTGTGGGGAAATTGATGAAAAGGAACGTTTGGCTGAAGTGTATCAGGAAAATAGGGTGTATTATTTGAAATTAGTAATTAAATAAAAAATCTACTGCCATCTGCACATTTATCACAGGCCGAGAGAGAAAGAGAGAGAGTGAGAGAGGAGAAAAAAGGGGTATCTCCCCCGTTAATTATTTTTATTGACTGGTGCAATAAGTGTGTCTAATAACAACAGCTATATACAAATGATGGGGTAGACATTAATTAAACAAAATTATATGGTTCGTTAAATTATGATGTATGAAATAAATTGAATGGGTTTGGGATGGAATAAATAATCGAGCAATACTGCCGGTACATAAGATAAGCCTGTATTATTATGGAGGAAAGGAGCTATAAAATTATTGGAACATTCCCTCCTATTTTTTTTTGCATGCTAAGCACCAGACCATTAAATATTTGATATTCTTGCATAAAATTCAACAAAAAAAAGTCTTGCAAAAAAAAATCAGCAATTTGTGAAAAGAAAATTCGATTTCGTGTGTTTCTCTCTTGTGCCGTTATTGATATTATGTTCCTAAATAAAATTGTCCGCCTTGGCGAACTTGTAAAAAAAAAAGAAAGGGAAAAAAGAATGAGGGATCATGGAAATAAAATACTACGAGTGTGTGTTACGGTTACAAGGAAAGAAAGGGGTAGGGAAAAAATATAGGAGTTTCTGCTTTTGTCAGCATTTTCTTAATGCTAAAGGCTCATGAGTCTCAATCAGATTACGTATGTATACGCTCCCATCTTTTTCGTACAAGTGTCCTCGTATGTTATGTGGAGCAAATCTAACGTAAGTGCACTTGTGTGCAGAGTATATTTGTTTTTAGAGATCTTATACGTATATATACAAACAGTTTTTGGGGCGAATTTATTTTCCCCGTCATAATAATGTTAGTTAACAAGGAGAAAAAATCAATAGCATTATTTGTTCTTTACTACTATTAACATTATCATTGAAGTTCCGATCAGTCTGTCCTCCCGTGGGAAAGGGTGGGATCAGTGTGAAAGTGGTTGGGTATGGAATTTTTTTTTCTGCGAATTTCCTCTCATGTGTCTCTGGGTGGTAACTCCAATATAGATTTATGCTGACTCTCAACGATTTGCTCTTGGCTCATGGTAGTATTCGAAAAGTAATTTGTATGGAGTAAATGGTACTTGTGCAACTTGTAGTAGTTTCTAGAGGCTTCTTTCTGTGCTGGTTTCTTCCTGCCTATGAGTATCTTACTTTCTCTTTTTCCTTTGTTCCATTTTCTCTCTACTTTACTCTGACTTTCTCATTTTCACTTTCTCTCTCTCTCTCTCTCTCTCTCTCTCTCTCGTTTGCTATGTCATTCTCATTTTCACTATTTCCCTTTGATCTCCAATATTTTACACGCCTTCCCTCTTTCATAGTGGTTTTCTCTCTGTTTCTTTACTTCGAAATTGATTGTCAGTGAAAAAGCAGTTGCGTATAGTAACAAAATACTATCAATTTTGAGATTTTCCGGACCATCGCCCATGTCCACCCATGTAATAGTTATCTTTGGAAGAGAATCGACTGTAATGAGAAAAATTAGTTACGCGGAAAATATGTAGTTTTCTCATGCTATCGTTAACAAATAATTTTATGTGAAAGTGGATGGGGAAAGTGATTTTCTTTTGGCTGTGCTGGGCTCAATTAATAATGTATGCACGTGCATGTCAATGTATGTATCATGCACATACATCGTATGTATGTAATTCCGGAGAAATTGACAACAGAATGTTGCTCAATGATGGCGTGGATACCCGTGATGATTATTTACAGGAAATTAATGGTTATCAGTCGTTCTAAAAATAAAAGTGACTGCTTCGGGGACGGTTTTGGTAGGTGACAATTATGAAGGGAAAAGCAAAATGTTCCATTAATGGCAAGATTCGAAGGTGAAGGCAAATTTGAAGGACATTTATATGTAAACCTGCAATTGTTTTTCGTACAATTACGACTAGTACTAGCTGAGGGCCAGCAACACGTAAAGAGTCCCTTATTATGCCTGGAAAAAATCCGCGGTAATTTGCACTTCGTAATATTAATGTGATGGGAAGTCCCATGGTATTGACTAAGAAAGGAAAAAAAAAATGCTCAACTAGCTCAACTCTCATTTGTATTAAGTGCCTTATCATTTCTCCCTATCGTCCATGTAATTCGTGTGGAAAATGAAATTGGATTCTCTCTTTCCTTTTTCTCGTAAAGAATAGACAAAAAAAGTGGTATATTGAATCTTCCGAGGTGAAACGAGAAGGCTGTGCAATCTCTTCGTAGTATTTTCTTCGCCCATTGTACTCGTCTAGTTTTCTGGGAATAACAGTGAAAAAAAAAGAGATGAAGGCTATTAGGAAAAATATGGAAAAAAGACATGTATTACTATTAGCATTAGCACAAACTCCTTTTTTTTCTCTCTGGAGTTCAATAGAAAAATGGGCAGCGTGACCGAAATAACGCGTGGGGGTTGTTGCCACGCACGTAGCCCTTATAAATCCAGTGGGAACCCGAAAGTGATTATTCTGGGTTTGGTGTGTTTCGTAAGAAAGACCCAAATCTTTGCCCATGTAAAACCTCTCTTTGCGTAACTCCGTACTTTGTGTGTATATTATGTACATATTTCATGGCCACAAAGTTCTTAGAGACGCATTTGCATTTGCCGAGGGTTGCATACAAGAAGGTGAGTATAAAAAGAGATTTGTATAAAGTTCAACTACTTTTTTTTTTTTTTTTTTACATGGTAGAGGAATCCTCTGCACAAGGTAAATCATTAGGAGACGGGGAAAGTCCTGAAGGGGAAAATTTAATTAGTATTTTTACCCAAAGTCTTGTTAATTTTGTTTTCACTTCCCATGCCTGGAAAGAATTAGCACGGAACGGGTTCATCCCAGGACAAATATCTTACGCAGTCTACAATACACATTTTTACTTGTGCTATCCAACCCGGAAAGAAAAAGTAAGAGGAAAAGCGTATTAAGTTGCTAAAATTGTCTTAGGACGGAGAACGTTTTGAGTTTTCTCTGATTACGCTGTCCGGCAAGCTGGGTGATACGTGCAAATGTACTAAATATAGAGCAAGGAAGCAACGTCAGTGACATAATTCATTCGTATACTTGTAGAAAACAGGGAAGAAAAGGATTTATCTTCATACTTCTTTCTGTGCTAAAGGCACATGCATCTGAGCAAGAATTGGGCGTGTGAAACTATTATTTTTCTGCAAATGGGGAATTCGGAGCAGGGAATGATCAACGGTGAGCGGATCAAAAAAAAAAAGGGAGGGGAGGAAAGCTCCCTTGTAAAGAGCTTTTCATCAATTCTTTTGTAATCACGTCGTCAACGGTGACGGGACAACGCCTCCCCCTCTGCGGTGTGATTTATTGTGATTTTCCAGATGGAAAAATATAGGAGGGAATCTCATCTTAGTCCATTCTTTCCCTTCCCAACCACCTCCTCCTCTTTTATTCTTCCAGCTGGGTGGAATTTGATGCTCTGTATTTTAGTTATACCCATTTTTTTCTTAGTTTTTTTCTCAGCCAGAGTGATGTCATACAAAGGAATGCCCCAGTAAGTAATAACGGGGGGAAGGAGCAAGTACCATTGAGAGAAAGGTCTTTTCTTCCTAAGCCTTCCTTTTTTTTTTAGCTGGAGATGGGATAGTATTTTCTACTAATGTGTGAGGATTAGTATTACAGGAGAAAAGAGGATTGCAAATGATTCGCATTATATCTTATGAGAACTTGTTCCTGGAACCTCTCAAAAGTACTTCGGAGGTGGGTGTGTAGTTCGTGTTTGTGCATGGAGAAGAAGGATGGAAGGGGTTAAAGGGAGAGAGATTGAGAGAAAGAGTTGAAAAGAGGGATATAAAGAGGTTTAGTTCATGTGGAAAATTGGGAAAATTAGAGAAAGGACGACGTGAAAGGACTGAAGTCCTGAGTTGAGGATCTTAGTTGTACTTTTTGTGAGTGACGTAATATCGTGTTTTTTCTGAGACCGAGTGGGACGTAATGATGGCTTCAAATCAGTTTCATTTGCTTTTGAAACCAAATAAAATCGTGCAAATTTCAAACCAACTACAGACATCTGGGTTGAAGTGGATTGCTTATAGTTTGATTGTAATGGGTTTGATTGGCACAGTTTGGTAGGAGACATTTTGGGTGAAACGAAAGCTTTTGTTTTGAATTGGTTTGAAAAGTTTGATTCAAACCGGTTTGAAGCCATTACTAGGATGATTACCAAAGCAAAAAGGTCCGTGTTTTCTTTCCTCATTTTGTATGTATGTATGTATCCGTATGTACAACCATAAGCTGAGAACATTTTCACTTGAATTACTGTGTTTGTATGTGTTTGGACATGTACTTGGCGGAGCGTGCATTCTCGTATTTCATAAGGGAAGAAAAGCTGGTTAACGCTCTTGGTCCTTGAGGGTGAGAGAAAACGGGGAGAAAGTGAGAGTGACATAGTGAAAGAGAGAAAGTGAAAGAGAAGTAGAGAGTGAAAAAGTGGAAGAGAGAGAGAAAGTACTCTCGTGGAAACACGTGCAGAGGGAGAGAATAAGGAAGGGAAAATACGGGGATTTTTGTTCTCTCTCCCTCTCTCTCTCTCTCTTTTACGTTTCACTCTTTCTCGTGTACACGAAGTGAACGAAATGGCTCAGATTTGAGGGTAGTATGTATGCATACATATGTATAATGGTAGACGAGGGAATGGGAACTAAAAGTATGTACTAACTAAAACGTTAAATGCTTGGCTGAGTGTCTTGCATTTGTACACATTCATACGCTCATTTTGTTGTAGTGGAGAATACTTAAGTAGCTCCTTGCCATCTCTCCTCCCTCTCCCTCCGTCCGTCGTCGTTTTTTCGACCCATTCCGTTCTTCTTCCCGTCCGTGTTGTCAAAGATGTTTTACAGGAAGGCGGAGGTAACTGGCGTTGTTGTGGTTCTTTTGAAGTCTTGACATACATACGCATTCTCTAGTTACGTGGCTTGCTGAGGATTTCGTATGTTTTAATTATCGTCTCGGAGATACACGCGTGTTTTGTACGTGCACACTGTACTACATGCTACTTAGATTTGTGGGAGCAACGACTGGCCCACCCATTCTGTCATTTCTTGGCTTTGTGGGCATTACTTTGTGCCTACTTACATTTCTCCAGCTCTCTTTATTCTACTTTAGTTGAAGTGTATTTTCTCCCTTTTAACCGGTTTCTGACTCCCCACTTTCTCCCTTTAACTGTTTTCAGTCTCTCCCTACTTTCACTCATTTTCCCACGCTTTCTCCCTTTTCCCTGTTTTTTGTCTCTTCCTACTTTTACTTAATTTCTCACGCTTTCTTCCTCTTAACTGTTTTCTGTCTCTGCCTACTTTCGTTCGTTTTCCCACACTTGTTCCCTTTTACCCGTTTTCTCTCTCTTCCTACTTTCACTCATTTCCCCACGCTTTCTCCCGTTTAACAGTTTTCTGTCTCTTCCTGCTTTCACTAATTTTCCCATTCTTTCTCCCTTTTGACAATTTTCTGTCTCTTCCTGCGTTCACTCATTTTCCCACGTTTTCTCCCTTTTAATCTCTTTCTGTCTCTCCTACTTTCACTTTCCCCCATTTTCTCCTTTCTCCCTTTTTTATTTCTGATCTTCCACTTTTACTTTCCCACCCTCACTTTCTCCTTTCTTTCTCTTTTATTCTGATCTTCCACTTTCGAGTTACCTTCCTGTTGGTCTGACATTTTCTTTTCCTTGCTTTCACTTTCTTTCACTTTATCTTTCTCAATCTTCTCGTTTTCTGTTCATTTCCCCCCGTTTTCCTGCTTATCCACTCTTTTTTCCATCTTTTATTTTATCCGTTTTTTTCTGTCACTTGCTTTCTCTCCATTTTCCATCCACTCCCATTCTTTCATTTTTCTCTTCTCTTTTTCGGTTCACCACTTTCGTTTTTTGCTTCTATTTCACAACATTCTCTATTTGCTCCATTTACTTTCTCTGTTTCTTTTTCATCCCAATTTCCCACTTTGTGTCTGAGATTGTTTTTCCGAGGTTGTACAACTCCAGTGGTTGTGCTCTCCTTTTCCCTCCCTACCTGTGTGTTCCCACTAATACCATTCCTCTCATCCCCCATAAGCGTCAAGTTTCATGTGTGCACCCATCCAGAAACATTCTCTGAAAACCTCTCTCTATCCCACCGTGTGTCTAATATGTGTCGAAAAGGATTTGTTGCGTCACTCCGGTTTTTGACGCATGTAAATAGTAAATAAATTTGTAATTACTTATTTACTAGGCAGGATGATGAAAGTGTGGGGGATGAGGATGTAGCCATTTCCACCCGAGCATTAATGGTCTGCTAAACGAATTTTCAATCAAATGATGTTTGCCATTCTCAAGGAAAGATGCAATGATCTCGGGTTTCTGGTGAAAACTAATTTCAGACAAGCGTGTTACTTCTGTAAAAGAGTTTCAATGATGTTTCTATTCGTTTGGCATGAACAGGAAGACGGGAAGAGGCGGGAGGTATAAATATAAAGGATTATAAGGAAGCAATAATTGAAGTAAAGAAACTTCAATTTTGAAGGCATAAATTTATGTTTACTGTTTACTCCCTCAAAAACTTACGTGAAGAGGAAAAGCTATATTTACTTAAAAAGGAAGTTCCTTTTACGACATCCGTGGGAACTGGAAAGTTGTGGATGTATCTACGCCTTTATGTGCATGTATCCGTGGCCTCTACAAAAGCAATTTCAGGTCGTGCAGGAGCTGCTGCTGTGAGCAATACATTATGAGAGCCGGGAGTCGAAATTGGTAATCATGCATTGACCCAATTGCATTACTCCTTTTTCCTCCAATGTCTTTCCATTCACTCTGCGCCTTTTGATGTTCTTATGGGGGACCTAATGGCTCCTTACTCCCGTGCCTTTTGGAGTCTCAAAAAATATGTGGTTAGTAGTTGGAGGCTCATCCGGTGGTGTTTATTCCTGGTAGGGCGGCTTGTTTGTGAGGATGTGCAAATGTGGCCGTATGTA
>JAQGBT010001682.1:0-29698 GCA_034698585.1 Disparrhopalites patrizii | reverse complement strand
TCGTATCCACTTGTTTCTTTTTGTCTCTCCTTGTCTCTTTTCGTATCCACTTGTGTCTTTTTGTCTCTCCTTGTCTCGTTTCGTATCCACTTGTTTCTTTTTGTCTCTCCTTGTCTCTTTTCGTATCCACTTGTGTCTTTTTGTCTCTCCTTGTCTCTTTTGATATCCCTTGACTCTTTTTGTCCCTCCTCTCTTTTCGCCTCCTTTGTCTCTTTTTGATCCCAATCTCTTTTTGGGTCCTCTCACCTCTTCGTATCCACGTCTCTTTCCGTCACCTCTCGGTGTCTTTTATCTCCCCTAGTCTCTTTTGTCTCCTTCCTTATTTCCTCGTCTCTTTTGTCTCCTTCCTTATTTCCTCGTCTCGTTTGTCTCCGTCCTTATTTCCTCGTCTCTTTCCGTCTTCCCTGTGCTGTTTTCGTCTCACCGACGTCTCTTTGCCTCTCCTTGACTTTTTCCTTTCCCCCACGTTTATTGCAGTCTCATTTTATGTTTGTACGTTTACTTTCCTAAGACAGCTAAAGGAAAAGAGGAGAGAGTGAAGCGACAGAGCAAGAGAAAAGAGGGAAAGCGAAGGGAGAAACAGAAGAGAGATATGAGGGAGATCGGGAATAGAAACGAGACGGAAAAGATAGAAAGAGAGAAAGGGAAGAGAGAGAGAGACAGAGAGAGAAGAATAATTAGCAAAAAATTCAAAAATGTAATGTAATTGCTTTATTGTCAAGATTCACAGTGTACGCACTGATTTCCAGAAACAGACATTTAAACATTCCTTCACATGACCTTAGGAGTATTCACATTATACAGTTATATAAATATACGTTTTACGTAATACAATAGTAGATTCCTCTCTTACTAAACCTTTTGGAGACAATATGTTTATTATACTGGAATTTTTTATTTGATTTGGATGAGTGTAAGGAAAAAGGCAGTGAGTTCCAGATCTTAGCTGCCCTATATTGGAAGCAGTTGTGGAAAAAACTTGATCGACGGCGAATAATTAACGAGTTACACTGTCGGCTAGATCGCTCATTTATAGGTCTTATAATTTCCTTTATGCATTCAAGTCTTGATTTAGGAGTGCGCGCACAGAGGAAGCAGTAGTGTATATAATTCTTTCACATACAGTCAACATTTCACATTTTTCATATAAAGTGTACATATCAGTTTCATTCTTACATTTGTTTTTGTTTAACATCATAATCCGCGTGTTCCTTAGATTAAAGCAATAGTTTTTTAAATATATACATTTTAAGTAATGATTTATTACACTTTGGCATTTTTGTAAATTTAGATCATTCACTGCGCCCCAAATTGGAAGACAATAATCAATATGTGACCAGACAAATGATTTAAAAACAATTGTCATCATTTTCTGATTTACAAGCTTTTTATGTTTAACTAATTGAGCGCATTTGAAAGATATCTTTTTACGTACCAAGTCACTATGTAAGTTAACGTTTAAATTACTATCTAGCGTCACGCCAAGGTATTTGAAGGACGCCGTTTTTATTATCTTTATTGTATCTACATGGATTGGCGAAAGGTTGGGGCGTGATTTGGATCTAGGAGAAAAAAATTCCATGAAAAAGGATTTTTCGAAATTAACTTCCATGTGGTTCTATTTGCACCAGTCTATAACTAATCGTGAGGTATATTCCATTTTAGAGAAGGGAAGAGAGGAGAGAAGAAAAGGAGAAGAAACGAGAAGAGATACAAAGGGAAGAGAGAAAGTGCCGAAAGGAAAAAGAGAGATCGTATGAGAAGAGATACAGAGTGAGGAAAAAGAGAAGATATAGGGAAACAGAAGATAAAAACATACGAGAGAGACAGAAGAAAGAGGTATATATGTATACAGAGAAGCGATAAAAAGGGAAGAGAGAAAGAGGAGATAGAAAAGAGAGTGAAGAGATAAAAAGGGACGAAAAAGAGGCGATGAGATAGGAAAAGAGAAGAGAGGGGAAAGTAAGAGAAAATGAGTAGAAAGAAAAAAAGGAATGAGAAGAGAGAGATAGTGAAAGCATTTACTAATTGTTATATTAATGTAGTTAGTTAGTGACTATGATTAACAACCTAATTGAATATTGTTGTGATTGTGTGTTGAGGATGGGACGTACCCTCTCTGTTGGGAAACGCGGAGGTTGACTTGAAAAAATGCGGAAATGTGTGGCAAGATGGCGGCGCAGTCAGAGATTACGGAGCCGGCAAAAGGAAAGGTGAAACTTCCTACGTGTATAAAAATCCAGTGATAAAAGCCACGACAAAGTGGGAGAGCGAGAGAGAAGCATATGGAGCTCATATGTACGTTGAAGCTAAACAGTTCAGTTAAAAGGTAGTAGTGACAGCCTCATGTGTATGTTAGGGATAGCGAGAGAATCACAGTGAAAATTTGGCATGTGAAAGAAAAACTGGTAAATTGAAATTTTCGCATACGTCAGACAAAATACTATCATCCGTCCCAGTCAAGAGCCCTTTTTTTCCAGTAATTCCCGACAAATTGTCGTTGATTTCCCAGGTAATTTGACTTAGAATTGTCTTTCTTGAACTGATTTTAGAGTTTGCAGATGGAAAATTGTCGGTCAGCTGTCAAATAGAGCTGGTGTTGGTAATTTTTGATGGTGGAACATGTGTCATAGTGGATTGGTGATTTGACTTGTGGTTTTTTGTCTCAGCATTGGACCTTACCCGTTGTGTGTTTCTTTTTTTTTTCAGGATGAAAGGAAGTTTGGAGTTAGGGTTAATTGTATTTTTTTACCTTCTTCGTTCATGTCTTCCGTATTTCATCTCGGTGGACGCCCATGCGGAAGAGTGTTTTTTTGATAAAGTTCAAAATGGGACAAAACTAGGTATGTTCACTTATGATGACACCTTAGCTTGAAACTATATTATGGCTTTAAATTGGGTGGATTAATTTATGGTACTGTCTACCATGTGTTTGACTTTAAGTGGTGTACTTGGTACTAATTATTCTTGTTTGGAGGAAATGTGAAATAGCCGGGGAAATGGGAAGTTAGAAATTTGAAGGGCATGTCGGCCTGTGTATGCATACCGAATGAAATTGGTTAGTCTTGTCAAGTGGTTTAAGGATCGTTTTTGGTCTTCTTCTGTGTTTCAGGTTTAACGTTTGAGGTTATAGAAGGAGGTTTCCTGGATATTGATGTAAAAGTTTTAGGTCCTGACCAAGAAGAAATTATCACGCGGGAGCGAGAAAGTAATGGGAAAATTACTTTTGCCGCTAGTAAAACTGGGGCCTACACATATTGTTTCAGTAACAAGATGTCAACAATGACCCCCAAAGGTGTCATGTTTTCCATGGATATCGGTGAACCGCAGGCTGCTCCTGTAGTTGGAGCGGATGGAGAGGGTATGTGTTTTAAGATTTCTTTATTAATTATTATCATCCTTCTATATTTTTCATTAGTATGACGTGACTGCGATTTGATAGTCGATGAGTGAAAGCGGAATTAGATTTTTCATGTATAGATCGGTGTTTCGCTGTTGTTTTAAACTCTTCTTCTTGATTTACATTTTAGCACACCCAAACAAACTAGCGGATATGATTAAGGAACTCTCGACTGCTTTGGTTGGAGTGAAGCACGAACAGGAGTACATGGAAGTGAGAGACAAAATTCATCGGAAAATCAATGAATCCACAAACTCACGTGTGGTCATGTGGTCTTTCTTTGAGGCAGTTGTTCTTGTTGCAATGACTTTAGGCCAAGTGTACTATTTAAAGAGGTTCTTTGAAGTACGTCGCGTGGTCTAACAGCATAAGGTTTCAATCTCAATCTTCCGAAGTCTGCTTAAAAACATTACCTATGTTGTTTGGATGAATGAGTCAGGAATTCACAAATACATGTTATGATTGAGCCGCCAATTTTTAACCTAAACTTAATGAACATCCATAATTTCGCCCGTCTTGTCCTCTTTTGAATACCTTCATTTCGTCGCCACTCATACTTTGGTTGTTGGAGTTCACAATGTAAGAGTAACATTACTGTAAACAGTTAACAGTTGTTGTTATTGTATGTATTTATAAGAAATGGTGGAAGTAACATAGTGTTGTGTGTGTATGATGGTGGACTTCGTAAATTTTTCACTTCTGAGTCAACATGTATTCGTGTAATTGAATTGTGAATAAATATACTGATATAAGACTATCAAAAAAAAATGAAGCCTGACAGCGGAAAACCTTTTTTTATCGCGGTCAGTTTATGACTTTCTAACGAGTCCCTCCTTTCGTGGGCTTTGTTTTGCTTCCCATAGCCGACCCGGAGCTCAGCAGGTGTTACTTGTTTCACACGAAACGAGAATGAGGGACTTCAAGGAATTTTTATGTAAACAAGGCCTGGGAAATATCTTTAAGGGTCTGGAGATACCTTGGATCTGCTTGCGTATGTATAAGTTGCGGCTTACAAGAACAACAGCTTTGAAACTCCAGCATTGGAGGTAAACATGGAAGGGTACAAAAAACTCGTGGCTGACAATCCTTGAAGTTTCTCGATCGTATTCATGTTAAACCTTTGGGTACCCTCAAAAGGACTATTTCCTCGGGGAAGGTTGTCGACACGACAATCTTATTTTAGCTCCACCTCAGGAATTTTTTACGGGAGTAAAAAACGATTTTCTCACCATTCCATAAAAAGATTCGTCTCTATTCACAGCCACTAACAAGTCTATTGTTTGTCCATACTTATAAGTGAACACGATATTCAAAATTCATCACTTTGTTTAAAATCGTGGTCGACGAAGCAGCATTTACTCAATTTTTTGTTTTGCTAGCATTATTATTATTATTGAAAAGTGAATATATTATACGTACAACCATGATGTACACTATTTTGCTGTGGATCTGCTTGGCTGTAGTCGTGCCACACTTCCAGGGGTCTTCTGCTTTCCCAGCGTCGTAAGTTTTTTGTATTATAAAACATTAATAATATTTGCTCGGATGGTTTTATCATTTTAGCTGAAAAGGAACACTTTACCGTACCATTAAAAGTTTTACATATGCATTGTTTGAGTTTACTCGTGTAAGTCCTGTAAGGTCTTTCTAATTGCATCTACCAAGCCCACTGGGTTGAAGGCCAACTAAATGTGAGATAGTTATTTTTTTTTGTTCAAATATGAAAATCGATTCCATGAGATGTGACTATGACACTGGTATGTTAAGCATATAAAGCAACCTATGTATATAGGTATGTATAGTTAGTACTTACATTTATAGCATATTTTTGTACAAAAGTGTCGAGTTGCCCCATTTAGGATTGATGCGTAATCACATATAAATAAGCAACGTGTTATGTTCGTATTCGAAGGGCAAAGTAAACGGCGGATAAGTTGTCTCCGCGAGAGCACGACATAATCAATAATAATAATCAGTTGCTGATATTTCACCATTAAGGATTACTTGCGTATTTTTAAGTAGTGGTTATTGCTTATGCAATTCCCCTACTTCCGTTTATTACGTTAATACTTCTTGTTCGCTCGTTAATATTCGCCGGCCCACAGACCAAACTCGATGTTTAATTGTTTTTATTTTTGACTAAAAGCATGCGCACTCTTATTGTTAGATGCAAAACTGACTAATTCCAAAACATACTCCAAAAAATAAAGAGACAAAAAGCAAAATTAAAATTGGAAATTTTTTACATGTAAAAACCCAATAATTATTACTACTATTACTACTACAATAATTATCCATACAATTAACATGCATAATAACTGATTATTATTTATAATACCTCTGATGACGTAATGATGATTTGCCTCGCAAAATATCAGTACCTGATGAGGGTATCATCAGGTACTGATCAATCCATCATAATCGGCTTCCCGATGTTTTCCATACAATTTAAATTGATAAAAAAATATTATTTACCTTTAATGTCTTTACTTTTAGACCAGTAAAAGAAACTCCTGCCGGCGTGTTTGCCTTGGATATTGAATCATGCGCTTGCCAACCAACTTTTACCAGTTGCGACGTGACAATTTCCCGCACCATATTCTCAGTAAGTGATTTTTGTCATGTTCAATATGTTTGATTGGAACTGCTGATCTGCACACTTGGTTAGTTCTATAACGATCTGATATCTGATTGACAACAGGAAATTCAATGCGCCCCAAATGAAAATTTCTGCTGCTCCGTTGCGACGAAAACCGCGGATGAGAATAAAAATGAGACGTTGGAAGGGAAGGCAAATAATCGGGGACCCGCTAAGCCATTAGTTAAAGAAATCCCAGCGTCAAGCTTGTTAGCCCGAGATGGATTGGATCTTGTAGAAGGCGGCGGAAGTTCAAAGACGGTTTCAACCAAATGTCGATGCAAATCCCGAGAGAAATGCCCGGAAAAACACACGGATTACTCCTTTGGATTTCATTGCTCCTACAACAAAGTCCGGTGTTGTCAGCCCGTAGAGGACGGAATGGAGGAGGAAGAGGAGGAGGAATTAACGGAAACTAATTCCACCGGCGGAAGACTGATTAATGTGGTTAGCAACCCAAAGAATGAGAATAGTTGTAGATGTTTACCCGAAAAGCAATGTGCCACTTCTCCGATCAATCAGATGCAAGAAAGGAAGGACACGGTGTGTCCACAAAATCTTATTCAGTGTTGCGGTGAAGCCATACTTGTCCTTGAAAAAAAGAGTGATGACGAGACCATTGACGTGAGTGAGGCAGTGGATAGAAGTCCAAGTTATGTCCAACCGGAAATTGCCGATAATAATACTCGACTAGGTGAGAGCTTGATTAGTATGTTTTAAACATAGTCAAATTTTGTAGATTGTGTAGATAATGACACTGAAATGTGCTTTGATGTCTTCTGTTAAAGGTCTAACTGTGACACACCAGCCTGTGCCGATCCCCCTCATGAAGATACCGCCATCCAGGGATGCTCCGGTGGAAGTCATCACATCAACTCTTCCTCCACCTCGTCTTCCTGCACAGTATTTTTATTCCCCAGCAACCCCATATTACTTCAATCGGTATTTTTCACCACATACACAAAAGGTTTCCAATGATTTGTACAACCGGGTACAACCAGCAACTTACTCAACTGGGAATCGGTACGTGATCAACCATAATGGTAGAGGACTCGCTGAGAATCAGAGATCTTCTGGTTCGTTTTTGAGCAATCTGGCCAGTCTTCTTGGTTAGTAACAACTAGTCATTCATCAAAATCATTAGGCCCAAGGAACATGTTTTACATTCCATCGGTGTCATTTTTAAAAGTCTTAAATGATCATTTGCAATGCAATTGATGCTACGCCTGTTTGACTGATCTTCATTCCTTAATGTTAATATATGTTTTAGCATCGGACAATTACTAGTAGTTACTCATAGGGCGCTCAGACGTGAATAAGTGGTCTTTGTAAATCTTTCATTACTTAAATGACTTTCGAATGAAAAAATTCTGTTTATATGACACGGTTTTCCTTGCGACAGTGGCCAGTGATTGCTTACTGACGGCGTCATTTTTTAGACTACGAATTAAGAAACGTCGAACTTTCAATACCGTTCCGTGAACGTTACAGATCATCTGTGCGTCCTCGTTAGGAGGACTTGCTAAAAGCTCAGGGACGGTGGCAGAACGAAGTTTTTTTATGCGATAATTTAAATGGCCGATTTTAAAAACCACTTCCTCACGACGTAACGATCTGAGAGTATTAGTTACTAAAAAAATGAGTTACAGTAAAATACATAGGTGTTTGTATCATAAGATTTGAGATACACTCGGCATTTGTACTGCGGTTTTCAGTTCTTTTTACTTTTTATTGGTTTTTATTAAAATCAGTGCAGTGTAAACTTCTCACACATCCATACACTTTATGCGTATTGTACAGGACCGAATCGAATATAGCACAGTAGTGAACATGTGTATGTATTATTGTCTTGTTCTCATAAATATTTGACCAGGAATGTTTTTGCGGCGACACAAATCGTAACTTGTAAGTTTCAGTTATTAGAAACATAGGAAATGTTTAATAGGTTTACGCGAATAACTCAATTTACGTTTTCATGGTGTAAATACATATAAACTACTACTACAACAGTATTTAAAAAATAAATTTCTACTAACACACAACCGGCAATATATATGTACATACATATGTATTATTTATAATCATACGTTTTTATATTGTATTATGCAATTACAATGATTTTCGCGATAGTCGTACTAGCCATACACACAACTCCTGTTTTTGATTGACCTATGAAATAAAGATTCAGCATATTATCATCTATTCAATGATGACACGATTATATACATTATACATACGCAATTATCCAAATGGATGTACAAACTTTGTCTCCATTACCGTGTGTATTTACTGTGTAAAAATTAAATTAGACTTAACAAAATCACATTTTATAATATGGAAGCTTATGCAAAACAATTAAATAAAACACCCACCCAGACATATGTACGTCTTGAAATTATTGCTTTTCACAGTCACCAAACCCGGCATGAATAATTTTTTCTGGTTTCCGCAAAAATCAGTCGCCTCATGTCTTGTTCAAGATACAAATTATTTCTTGGTTAATTTTTTGCTAATAGATCCACATTAAGCGTAATACCCCTCGCTGCTCCGCGTTTTATGTATGAGCTTATTTTAATTTGGAATGCGCCAACAGTGTCACGGGCGCAGATACTGCAGTGAATGTTTGGAAGTGATTCTGAAACGAGAGGCAAGGAAACGCAGCAATAATAAAAAATTTGTATGTGCGCTGCCGCTACGAACTCTAAGTAATTTCATTTAGCTTGTGTTCAATACAAAGAATGCAACGCAAAATAAATTGGCATTGCTAATGTTGCTTGTCTTTTGCAAAACCCTATGCTTAGGATAGGAAGTAAAGTTTTAACATCTCTTATCATAAACTCTGATTATTTCTTTAGTGTTCAACAACGTTAGGTCATTTGAAAATACTTGCTATTAATGGTTTTAGTTTTAACTTCTAACCTTTGCTATTGCACTTATTGACTGGTATCGGAAATAAATAATCTCTAAAGTTGTAATACCATAGTTTACGCCACAATGTAACGACACTTAGAATAATGCAAAAGACAGTAAGTAGATTTAAAAGAATCACGTGTAAAGAAAACTAACACTCGAAGTAATGCGTCCTGAAAAACGAAAAAACTAAGCTTCATTTTCAGTGGGAACACAGGTGTCAGATTTTGGATCACAGTTTGCGTACGGACGGATTCTGGGATCGCTGAGCATTTTGGAGTGCACGCAAGCACACCGTGGTTCTTTATTTGCTTCGTAGAATCGTCTGGGGTAGCCCACCCAGTCCCTCTGAATTCCACCACTACCGAAGACAAATAAAAATAAGTATACAAACGCACAATTTCTCAGCTTGAAAATATGACTCCATAAGATATTTTCTGTTGGAAATCATACGAACCTTTGTTTTGTGCACCATAATTTCGATCCATTTTCTTGACTCCAAGCTATATTGCAAGGTGGAAATACTGTTCGCACGTCGTTTTCAGCATCTGCAGCTGATTCTGCCTTTCCGACAGCTAACCGAAAATTCTTGAAATGTACAGTCTGGCTTCCAAAACTATCAAAGTATCTACCCTTGAGGTAACCTGTGAAGTAGGCATAACATACAGTTACAAGTTTATAAAGCTTCGACGTTCCAAGGAAATAAAGATGCTTACCAACAAACTTATATTTTTCAAAATAAAATTTTATCCATTCTGCTAGTCCCAAGTAGTCTTGACTGCTGAGATCATCAACATTATCAACTAATCCTTCCGCATTGAACTCTCCAGTGATAAATGCCCGCGAGCCATCCCTTCCTACATGTTACAAAAAACACTTGCAAATTTAATTATCCCCAAGCTACTAATTTAATTGTATTGACGAATCTCACCAACAAATCCATGATAACCACTCCCTGGCTTATAATAGTCTCCTGCCGAGACGTCAAATACATGACCAAGAATAACGAGATTAAGCGGTTTTCCTTCCTCGTACTCAATTTCTTTTAACGTAAGAACACGAGAATTTGGAACAGGCTCCTTCATCCAAGATAGGTCTGAATAACGCTCTTTTTTTTCCTCCTTGGACTTCGTTTTTGTACCTGATTGTGCGCTACTTTCACTTTTTGCGTTTGTTTCTTGACTTTTGGTGCTCTTCTGGCTGAATTCCATTACCGGAGCGACTGCGCGAAGTATGGTACGAAAACTTGTACATACAAGGGAGTCCCCAGTCGAGCATACTTGGTGCATAATTATCATGACGGGAATGGCGGAAGACATTAGAAATAAAAGAAACAAGTAAACGCTTCGAGGGTATCGTTCATCGTCTGCCAGCGACGATTTAGTGGTGCCATTTCTACGGCTGGGTGATTTCTTGGATAATTTAGTCGTCTTTTTTGTCCCGCCTGACTTTTTCTTATCTTTTTCTTCATTACTAGTCCAACCGGAATCTTCAGTTAACAAATCGCTGTCATCTGGTTTGGATCGGAAGCGCGCCATGTTAAACTTCCCATGTAAACAAAATGAAAATACCGTGAATTTTACAGAAAGAAACTCACGCTATGTGTTACGTGTTCCTAAATGCATAATAATAATTCTTCACGTTCCTTTCCTACCTTCCATACTACTATTTCTATCCATATATATACCATCTTAATTACTTGGTGTTGCCAATTACCTTGTTTGTTACTGATTAGTGTGGTTAGAGCAATTGTCATTGTTTTTGTTACATAAAATGAATGAAACATAGCTACATAGCTCATATATAACTGCAAACCTCAGAACCCAACTACATAGCATCAATAATACTTACCCTGGCAATTTGCCACGCTCAATGCCATGCAACAAAATTAAGCTACAATACGATTATAAATAGCCATACGACACGCACCAGTTAATTACACAACTTCACACACCTTTCTTCCTTCTTATAATAAGGTATACACGTTCAAAAACTTATTTTTATTTCGTCTCGCAATCTCACGAATTCGCAAGATCCTCGTGCTGCGCTATGTCTACGATGTATTATTGTTTTACTGCATGGCAGTATGGCAGTATTGCTGCAGCCTGCAGCTACAATGAGAATTTCTGCCGTGCATGCCGTATCCGTGTTTTCCGTATGCATACATTTGTATTTATTAATTTCTTCAGTAGTTCTATATACATATGTTATAGATTATAGATAGGGTTGCAGGTTACAGTACTCAACGTTCTATATTACCCTAAAACGAAACCCTAACAATATTATTCAAATGATATGTATATTGGGAAACATGGCAACAATTCTGCGAGTAAGAAAAATTGTGGATGATCTTGGATTCTCAGTAGTTCTTCATAATTTAATCTATATCCACAATTCTCCTTCCTGAAACCCCACGGGGCAAGAAGTGACTGTCACTTTTGTCTGTATTGTTCTGAACTTGAAACACTCAAATTATTTTCTCCTACACAGAAATGTATAACCCAAAAACTACATATTGTAATACACCACAAACTTAACTAGCGTATAACACACCGTCAAAGCCCGAAAGAAAGCACGTGTATTCTTAACTCAATCCAGAATTGGCTTTCATTTCTATGAACTTCGTAAAAGCACATACTTCCACGGTAAATACGAAACAGCATACAATACAAGTCCTTGTACCTTCTAAAGCTGTCACCACACGTATCCTTTCGGGAGAAAACTAAATTTTTTTGGTAAAATATGGTCAAACACCCTCCAGTCCAGTAGGACAAAAAATTGCTACAAAAAAGTCGTGCTGTTCTACAGTATTTAACGAGTTATTATAAAATTATCAATTATCACCGTACACAGTATCGTACCTACAATTTCACAAACAATGCTTGCGATTAATGTCCACACAAACTGATTTTCTACATACGTTGAATATCCCGAAATTATAATCACAACAATGACAAACACCTTTTAAAGGCCACATTAACTACTGAATGGAAATAACTGACTCATGACGCAGTTAGATCGATAAAAAATATTCAAAGGCATACTATTTACGTTATCAACCACACTGCTACCCTTCTTTGTCTCCTGTTACCGATTATTTCCAGCATTCATGCATAAAATTGATATGCAAGAGAGAGAGAGAGAAAAAACTCACCATCATTAACCAATATATACCATTAGCTTTGCCACGGGCAGATGTATTATGTACTAATCAGGCTCATCAATAATACTGATACCAGAGAATCACCAGACGTTGACAATGACAAGAAATTATTGATATAAATATTTGTTGAGTGCTGTTGTTGACTGCTGACTTCTACTGTTCTACTTCTGACGTTCTTCTGAGCTCTGATTCTGACTACTATAATAATAAATTATTAATGCACCTCCTGTTTTATTCTATGTACATCTACCTGTAAAAACACACAGAAAGGACATGTTATTTACACGTAATATACCAAATAACCAAATACCAAACCATAAAATTACATAATTTTTCGCTTTACTCTTCTTTTATGCGGTTCTATGCGATTCATTTCATAGTCACACTTCATACTCTTATAAACAAGAATAAACAGCCTTTAGGATAGTTAGGAATTTAGGAAGACGGGATTTTAATATTTTAAGGATTAGGAAATTATGATTAGCCAATGCCATATCAAATTACGGAAGACAAAGACAGGGAAAATACGGATGGAATATTAAATATTATGGTATATATGTATAAGTAACGTCACTAACCATATTAAGTACGTTATTCATTAGAAATAAATTACCTTTTCCTATACACTACAAACGACGGAGTCAATCAGGATAAAAAATTGTTTTTTTTTATCAAATCTTCTATTTGAAGAAAATCCACTTTTCCCAAACAAAATTTCGTCTAGGATGGCTAAATAGATGAAATGATTATTCCATGTCAACAATGAAGTACTGAACACCGTGCGTCTGCCACTGGAATCACTGCAAAATTTTAGAAAAAAACAAATATTTTCTACCTTTTTCACACCGTTTTTTTTATTATTGTAAAGCTTCACCAACGACATTAAATGTATAGAGAGTGAGAAGAGAGAGGTAAAAGTAAATAATAAAACACTCACACTTTATTTAGTTTTCCATACAAAAAATTGTGCACGTCCTTATCCCATTAACTACATACTTGGACTATGCTTACTAGGATTGTTACTAAATTATTATACCATTTACCTTTGTTGTTTTTTTTTTTATTTCCCCAATGCTCTCTTTACACTGTGTGTTCGTGTGCAACTGTGCATGTGTTTTGGTTTTGAGAGGCAGTAAAAATAAAGGTGAAGAAAAAAAATTGCAAAGGGTATATATTTTTCTCATTTTGAATTTCCCACCTCACGTGTCCCATGTACGTTCATGCTTTTTCACGTATACATTTCATTGAAAAAAAAAACGACCATGTGAACTTTTGCCAACATGTTAAACACATGTATACAAGTATAGTTTTTGTTATTGTTTATAGTCCAAAAATGAAGCAACAGGTATGCATGCGAGGTGTAGGTGCTTATAAACATACAAGGGCTATACATATTGTGTTCCAGGTTAAATAAATAAAAAAAACTGAGTAAAATATGATCATTTCCGCGGAGGGATTTGAATGGAAAAAATGAAATTTGCATGGAAAAAAAATCAATTTCTACAAATTAAACTTGCCCGTTTGGCCTTGTTTTGCGCTTATGTAAATTTTACTCTCCCTTTGGGACCTCAAGGTCATTCATCAATAATTCGTCCTTGACCTACAAGGGAGCATCTATTGAACTGAAGACGGAAATAATCCGTTACTATACGTATTACTAATACTAATAGATATATGTACAAATTCTTCATAGTGTCATTATTGAGAATTTTTACCTGAATTCACGTTTTTTTCTACAGAATTCCTGAGCAACATTTTTTATGAAGCAATGCAAGGAAATAATCAGATTTGATTCTTTACCTAAAAGATATTTGATAATAATTGTGAACCTTTTTAACTCTTGGCTTTTCTTTTTCATTATCAGGACAGGACAATGAACATGGCTGGTTGGTAAAACTCCCATGTATGTCAATACGTGCCTTAAATGTGATAATGCAATAATTGTCTTACTCCGTGAGTGAAATTCGTGTGTACACTACATAATCAACAATCAACATTCCTGTAGACTTTTCATGTGTATACTTCAAAGAATCAAGGTGACTGAGTTTTAGTCGATTTTTAACTCACTTTTTTCTCTCTTGTGTCTGGTTTTGCTTTTTTTTAATTTTATTCTCTCTACTATAACTGGTAAACCTTGGTCTAGATGACCTTCAACAACTTTCATTTTGACAGGCCTATCCAAATGTCTTGTTCTTGTGGGGTGTATACAATAGGTATACTAATGCATCATAACTGCTCTATGCTGCTTTGATGCCGTGCTGCTTTTAAATGTCAGAGCACAACATTAACCTTTGGCAAAATATTAAAAAAATGCACTTCCATTCTTCATTATTTTCCCCTTGTAAAAGCATCAGCCTTTCGCCTTTCATTTGAATATACATATATCTATATATAATATGTGCTCCTTGCTCCTTCAATGATCGATATTATTATCTCCATTCATTTCACATTTTTTTAGAGGGCTTTTCCTTCAAAAAACCAAAGGTGTGGTTGTCTATGTATATTGCCTTCCGTGTGTTAGGTAAAGAAGCAAATATGACTATTGCGACAGGCAACCTGCATTCCAGTATCGTAGACGAATCCCGGAATGACCTTTGAAGAGGTCAAACACGGGCAGAATGAATGCCATCAGATTTGATACTGCAGTCCTCATGCCGTTTTTTTATCGCATTTTGTAATCCCAAACCAAAAAAGTGGGCAGGGGCTCTGCACACAAGTAGTTAACGAATTAATGAATAATTATATACATAATTCCAAGAAGTACTCCAAGAAGTATTTAGGAGATTTAAAATCTGCGTGCTAGAACATTTTCATCGAATCCAACTTTTGGCTGTTTCATTCATGAGAGAAATGGTGCAAAAGAGAAAGGTGTGAATGGCAGACGTTGTTCATACGGGTTTTTTTTATTGAGATAAGCACTGTATTTCTACACATTTAACACTCTTTCTAGTTTATACCACAATCCATTTTTACAACGTAAATACAAAAGAAAAATCGCAACTATATTGCATACAATTGATAGAAATACCAGCCTAGTTGTACTTTCCGGCTTTTGGTTTATTTTCATTGTACAAATAAGTACTCGCACGCATGCTCTGCGGATAGAGTCTTTTACAGTGTATACAGCTATATACATACATTATAGGTGAAAGCAATACACATTTTTTGGAAGGGGAAAAATGAGACTGAAGGGATATTTGTAAGGTGTATGCGGAATCAAATTCGTGCCTTTTCATTAATTGGCAATAACTTCGGAAAGAATTTAATTATAATAAGAAAAAGCATTTAATTATAATCATGCGCCGTTAGATGTATGGCAATTGGCTTCTGAGCATTTCTCTGGGTTATAATGAGGTTTGAAAAGTCAAATCTTCTAAACCAGTCTGTAAGATCATATTCAATATTCACCGCTTATATAACATACCTACTACTGTTTCAGCAGTAATAATTATTGTTTAACTGCTTACTAAATACATAATAATTGTGTTTATTGTTTTAGCAGTAAATTATTATTACTCTGCGTATTGTTAATTAGTAAGTATTTAGTTATTGTTAACCTGCTTATTGCTAATTAATAATTATTTTATTATATTGTTTTTTTTTGTCACATGAGCTTATGTTTCATAGCCGTTTAGCTTTAGCATTACCTCACCATACAGATAGGAGAGCATAGCGGCTTTAAGGAAGTACCCGTCGACGCTTAAAATGTGGATAATGTACTAGGAAATATTAAAAGCACATATATGGAATTATGATTTGAAAACGATTGTGCGCCTTTAGCTTTTCAAATAGATTTTAATCAGCAAAAATTAATATTTTTATGGTGAGGAATGGCAAACTGTCCCAAAAGCGAATGCTAGTGCATTTAAATTGTCTAAATAAGAATGTATTGTTACGAAAACAACTTTTCGGATGACATTTACATTACTGGGGACCACCTTCGAGTTCGGTAAATTGTTAACTTTAATAAAACAAATTCACATGCATATGTATATAAATGTGCAAAATGCTACCTCCACCTATCCATTGAGGCTTTTCGCGCTACTATGTTATCAACTACCACTACAAGACTAGAAAACCAACGGAAGATACGGAATAAAATAATGACAATGCAATGAATGAGCATTAATGAGCCAAGATTTATCCCAGCTTCAATTAAAATTCATCGACAATTATATATCTTTTCAATTGTTGTCTTTGGTCAAGATAGATACAGTTAGGCATGTTTAACATGCGTATATCTTACCTCCTTGGCTATGTTTCGATTTTTATTTTATCTTTTTGCTTAGCTATACCTAATGTAACCTAAGAAAATAATGAGAACGTCCGGGTAACGTGAGAATGGAAAATACAATTACCCACTTACCTAATTATAAGCTTTCATCCATTATGTGACGCATGTTCATGAGTAAATGAATACAAAATATCATGCTATTGTCATTGTCCAGGAGATATATGTATAAGGAAATTTTTAAACTACCTCGACCGTATTACATAGGCATGTATTTCACTCACGTTCAATAATAATAGCTATGACATTAATATTTAGCCGTATACAGTGTAAATATGTTAGTTTTTACTGATATTTGTTCTCTAATGGTAGAAGATACAAATTTTCTAATTTGAGGTTGTACTAATTCATGAAATTTGAGACATTTAAGCTCCAGCAAGAGTGATAGTGAAGCAAACTAATTTTTTGTTCATTTTCATTAAAATATTATATCGCGTCATTGTTATTAGTATACATATAATATGTAGTTGTATCTGGTTGTCTAAAATTGGCTTCCTGAAGTTTTAAAGCTCATGATACTGGCAAAAAGGACAGGTTGTTCATGATTAATAACTATTAATCATGAATGAACTATTAAACACGTGCAGCGAAACATTACAATTTGCCCGTTTTTAAATAACTAAAATAATAAAAAAAAACAATATATATTTGTCTTCCAATTAACCTTTAATTCACTTTATATTATTGTAATCCTTTAATCGGGCTTGTGCATACACGTGGTTGACATTCTGAGCAGTTTTTGTGGTTGGTTTGTATGAATACATAACATAAGCAAGATTTGAACAGTAGTCACTAATCATTTTATCGTCACATTTATATGCATTCATTTCTATTTTTTCGCAACCTCTTTTTGAGCATATTTGAGGTATTCTTTCAGTATGGATACATAATAGGCTTCACTGTCAGCAAAATATCTAAAAAAAAAAAAATCTCTATGAATACGCAGGTAATGTACAAACATACAGTCGGAGACTTCAGGGAAGAAGCCGTAAGCTATACATATATTTTAATCAGATCATGAGTGAAAAAATACGATGACAAATAACGTTGATCCAAAGCCTATAAACATCTTAAGAATAATAATGTATATAATTATTATCACGTTTTTGAAAGTATTCTGCACGCTGTCAAATGTAAAATAGGATCCGTCGCGGTCAAGTTGTACTTGCACATTAATAATACTATATTCCATTTCAACTACACCCACAAGCGACAACAGACGTGCAGAGCACCTGCTAGGAAAAACGAAATTTGTAATAAATTTGTAGTTGGCATCAGAAGGTAAGATTTGGTGGCGGAGGTTGTTGGATTCTCGGGATTTCCTCTTGGAATCGGATCACTGGTACAGCCCATCCAGAAGGGTGCGGACAATGTGGGGATCTCACTTGCCACTTGCATACGACGATCATCAAATTTCCAGAACACTTTCCCCTTGAAGAAGTACACGTGATTGTCAGACCAGCGTAACACTGAATCAATGTTGTATGGAATCCCCTTCCAAACATACATGTCTCGGGGATAATCTGGCTCAACCTCTGCCCTTAAGCGATCCAGGGACGTGTCATCAAGCCTAGGAAAATAATAATTATGGCGTTAAAGTAAAAACGATCAATGGCGGTGATTGAGGGAATTACTAAATACATTTTTTTTTACATATTTATATATATTTTATATATATATATATATATATATTGCTGTATTTGATCGAATTAAATTAATTCTTTAGAAATACCTACCTCCAATACTGGGATCCGGAGAAAAGGTAGGTTTTATCATTATGACTCCACGTCATGGCACCATCAATTTTTTGTACTTGCGATGAGATTTTCATCCTTGTCAGTGGCCAAGGTCCGTCAACTTTCTCCGTTCCTTTAAATATCCAGTAATGTTTACCTGTGGAAGAAAAACAAAATTTATTGAAATAAAACTTACCCTCCAATAAAACAAGTAAATATCTTCTTTTGCTATAAAATATGTTCTCATAACAGTGGACAGATTGACAGATGTATCAAGTATTTTCATGTAGTTTTCAAGGACATTAAACCAATGTGTTTCAATTAGGTTCTCCAGATGTTAATCAAGGGAAGACAAACATGTCTCAGGAATCATATAGCTATTATTATTCGTGGAAAGAGGAAAAAAAGATAGACAAAGCGTGAATATTTTTTTTTAAGATACGTACCACTAAAAAAGACGACGTGCTCATTGCGCTCATACACGGCATCAATATGAGTCAAATTATGCGGGAATCCTTTCCAGAAGTTTTCGATCTTGGTTGGGTATCTATTGTCAGTGCTCTGCTGGGATAAGGCTTGATTCTTTGTAAATCGCCAGAAGTATGGGCCTTTAAAGATAAATAATTCCGTGCGGATGAGGGAAATGGCGTCGTAGGCAGAATCACAAGACTTGGGCTTGATGTCTTTCTCATCTGGGGGCGGCTTCCGAGGATACGGAGACTGTGGTGTGGGATTTGGTCTTCGCTCAGGTACATACCGGGGAGGTGAGTATTTGCTGTCCTTACGACGATTCCACTCTATCAGGGGAGAATTTTAAATTCAATGTCTCTTTTCGAATCATTCTAGTTCCTTATGAATGATTAATTCACAAGCGTCAAAACATAGTGCGGATGTTCACGTAAATATGTAATTACTTGGAAATTGTCCCTCCTTAAAATTATCTACTTTCTTTCCGTATAAAAGTACGTGGCAGGGACATTTTGTTTTTCATACTATGTCTTTACTCCTTACCATAAATTGCTTTGATGCCACGTTCATCATCTAGGGGAAGTCTGAAAGATTCGTCGAAATTCTGGTACCACGGGTACATCAACGCACCTTCAACATCGGAATGAGAGAGACCTAAAGAATGTCCAAATTCATGGGCTGCGACAGCAAAGAGCCGAGTTCCTGTAAACAGATGCGTCAATACTCAAAACTTTTAAATTTAGTTTACGACTTTCCCAGACCAAATCACCATCACCCGCTTTTGCAATCTCTTTTCGTAACCTCGAAAAACATTGTGGGGATTTTGTTTTTTTTTCTTCTCAACACATAGGAGATAGAACATTATTTTCGTTCATATACATATGTATACATATAATACATAACAGTACATAATAACAGAAGCTTGTTTACACCATGTTCTCGCTAAATACTAGTTCGCCTGTAGCATTCTATCTGGTGAACTTTCCTTGAACATATAGTGACAATTTTTCCTTCTTGTTGGTATAGACAAACCGTCGCTTTTTAACATGTTTTTTTAT
The DNA here is from genome assembly GCA_034698585.1 of Disparrhopalites patrizii. Classification (NCBI taxonomy): domain Eukaryota; kingdom Metazoa; phylum Arthropoda; class Collembola; order Symphypleona; family Sminthuridae; genus Disparrhopalites; species Disparrhopalites patrizii. The sequence goes on along the minus strand of JAQGBT010001682.1, from coordinate 10,034 downwards.
GGGCATACAAAGCAAAATAAATACATCAATACGAGTAAATAGTCTGCCTTTGCCGACCTAACATATTTTGAGCAAATGAAACATTGTAAATGAAAACAATATTCCACCACTCCAGTATATAAAATAATGATCTCCAAAAAAAAAAACCTCTCCTAAAAAAATTGAAGTCAGTTCCAACTGGAAGCTCACTAGGGGAAATCCGTGATAATTTTCTTTCTGGAATAATCCTCCAACAAATAGAAGAGGACGGTAATTTATCATGCCTTTAAAAATTTATTGTCTTTAAGGTCATGCATTTGCATGTCCGTCCTCAATCCATACAAAGACATATCGGTCTGGAGCAGAAGGAAGACGACGTTTCCGTTGTACGTCAGATAAAATTATACATACAATGAAGTTTGGGAGTGTCCAGTGAAGGAATTATTGAGTCTCTCTTCTGGTGTATAGACAAATATACTGCCACAGACCTTTTTTTTTCTCTTTCTGTAAATGTCTAAATACATTGAGCAAGGAGAGAAAACAAGGAAATGGGCCTAGAGATAAGGAACATGAACCTGAAGGAAGATTTTCCGGCCTAATCCACGTGATACTTGCTTGTTTACACGTACCCACAAAAGGAGATAATCATACAGTACATAGTACAATACATGACAAAGTCCCCACTTTTTACACATTGCCAATGTATCTCCAACAATTCAACAAAGACATGAATCATTCCCCATGATATATTATACTCCCTCTGTCCCAATCACAGTTTCAAATGGTCAATGAATGGCAAATCGATTCCTCTGAAATCCTAAAAATAATCATGAAAAGCTAGTCCAGTACACGTACATTTTGTTATTGAATATGTATGCATACAGACAAAGTCATCCCTTCCAAACTCAGTGGGCCTTCTACATACTTCTATAAATCTCCTATACATCCGCCTACTACACATATAAATCTTTTGTATCCTTCCCCCCCCCCAAAAAAAATTGTTTTTACCACTGCACAAGCACTTGTCAATAATATTTGTCTCCGGACATGCAGACCTTTCTACTCTTCTTATTTTGGAATACAAATGAATCCTTTGTAAATTTTTGCCCGCCCATAAATACATGTAGAAGGAAATGCTAAAAGTGTCTACCTATACATATATACCAGTATACGAAGACAATAAGTTGTATTGATAAAAATGGGGAAATGAAAGTAATACCTTCTCCCTTCGTCTGCCCATTCACGAACCAAATCTCGTCGTCGTCAAAGTGAGCATCACCTCCTTGACCAGTACCGGGAAAGAAGGCATGAGCTAGGATGGTGCCCTTGCCGTCAAAGGGGTAGTTATCATTATGATTTTTTCTGGTCACAATGATAAAACAAGTAAGTATTGTCTTCTCAACGGATCAGTCTACATGTATGTACAACTGTTATCGGAAACAGAAATAATATTTTGTTCCCCCCCAAAACTTATGGTGTGAAAAAATGGGAAAGGAAATAATGAAAAACTTTGTTCTTTAACACTTACTTTTCAAAAATGATTTGAATGTCCGCTTGTTCTGCTTCGTTGTACGACAACTGATGAAAGGACAGGGGACTTGCTCTGTCCCAAATGTCGAATGCTTTCTGCATCTCTCGAATGATGTCATCCCGCCGAAGTCTTGGGTCTTCCGATGTTTTCTTCAAGCTGTCAATATGAAAGAAATTTCTTATTCAATCCATTGTTTTGGGGTATTTTTATACATATTATAAATGATTTAAGTAGGTATATACATACATACATATATTTTTTTAAACTTCGTCTTGGAAAGTGTGACCCAAAAATTGACTTACGTACACATCCGTGCATTTAATCTCACATTGCACAACATGACCTCTGCCTCGCATCCTACTCGCGTGACTTACTACAGCACCGTGTACTTGCTCTCCAATGACCCAGAGATTACTCATTATTTCATTGACATTTTATACATTTACATAAGACATAATTTGAACAAAATAAAGGATATTTTCAACATTTAGATACAAATACAGTGAAAGTCTTAACATTTTAATCCTTTTTTATGGTGAAAAATACTATCCGAGTACCGTTGACCTCCCTTTATATTTCCCACACTTCCTACCTTACCTGCGAACTTTTACATCCCTTTTTTTGGAGGGTGCGAACAGATCGTACGCAGCTATGTAATATTTAGAATGAGAAGGGGAAGAGATATCCCATTAAATTATATACATACACACATTTTTTGAAATTACTGATTACAAGGAAAAACAAATGTGAAGGGAAAAAGCATGGGCACGGTAAGACCGAGCATTTAACATAGGCTATATGGTAGTCCCCATCACAGCACGTTGTTACACATGACTATGTTACAATTCTCACACAATCCCGTCTCGCCTTGTTTTTATTGCCCTCCACAATAACTGCTTTAACTGCCAAGGAAAAAGTTGTAACATTTCTAATATCCTACATAAGCAAAGTAGTAAAAATCAAAGTTTTGACCATACCCTCATGTTCTACTACGTGACACTGACGGCTTCTCTACAAAAACATGCCCTCTTCGAATAGAGAAAAACACTCGCACTTTTTATAGATCTTATACTTATAGCTTTCGATTGTAAACTTGTACATATGTATAGACAAATTTGTACATTACGCACCATGTCTCCACCTCATATATGACAAGATGTATACGAGACAGAGAGAGGGGGAGAAAACGCATGTTATGTGCATACCACACGTAAAAATCTTCTGCCTCATGTTAATTTTAGCAGATTACTTTACAATCTCCTCCATCCCCCTGTGTGTATAGAGAGGCTCGGAGATGATGATGAGGATGGCGAAACACTGAAAACAACTACACAGACTTGAGTACTTAGCCATGTTGACATCTGTGCTGGATAATAAATTACCAAGTACGGAACAAATTTTTTCAAATAGCTATCGTTTCACTCTTGGGATGGTCGTATTAAGAGACATCTCACATGTTTACATAACTCTCATCTTTTGATGATTCAGGACAAGAATGTTTTTTTTTCAGGGGATAATATATATATATATACGTTACAGTTTAAAAAAAGATAAAGCTTTACCACATTGCCACTGACTTCCATTGAATGAAATGAGAAAATACGAGTATTATTTAGAAGACCACGGAGTCACGTCCATGAATTAAATCTTGTGTTTATTAAACAAAATAAGTATGCTTACAGACGTGCCAAATATGATTATTATTGCTCGATAAGGCTAACAGGGATCAGTTTACATCTTCACCATTTATTCTTTACTGTGTTGTGTATATTAGAAAAAATACATGATTTTAATTAAAGCAACCAAAAAAAACCATTGGTCAGGGAGAAAAAGTGTTCCAAGAATAATATGTAGGGGACATAAATGATTGAAGGTATATGTATATACTATATACATATATAATAGGAAGATGAAAAGAGTTTCTTTTGACATTTGTCAAGTCTCTTTTTTTCAAGTATTACCACGCTAAAAGCTTTTTCAAAGAAAGTAGGGCTCCGTTTTAAGAGCGAATATGGGTGCACGACTATTCACAACAAATTTCTGCAGTGTCAATTCGCGGTCTAAACCCATCAGATTCATTGCAAGACTCAGATTGTTTCTTTGAGGACTTCTTATACACATGGACTTGGTTGGTTCAAATATTTGTGAGTTTTGAAGAAGAAGTGGAATGGGTTCACCTACATTTGATGAACAAAAAAAAAACTGAAGACATATCCTTCGGTGAGAGAGGAAAATCAGGCTCAAATATTTGGATGATATCAAATGATCTCGTGTGTTCAAATCCTACTCTAGGCCTTCTTTCTTGTGCTTATACTTTACTGGAAATTAAATTATTCCCTTTAATTACATGCTTACTCACTGTTGATCTGGTTTCTCTCTCTCTCTCTGCACTATACAGTCAGGAAACTTAAGTACAAGTCTTCAACTTACAACGAAACTTTTCTCTACTATATACAATTTCATACTAGACTTGTTTTTTTTCGTGACCCTGTGCAATGACCAAGCGTCTCCATAGCGTTTGAAGCATTGGGGAAAGCTTGAAAGATGATTTTGTGTGTTTGTGACGGTTCATTCAAGCAAAAATTTGAGCAAGCCACATACACTTTTGCCCCTGAAATCTGAAAGGTCACATACTTACGGGTCACCACGGATTGTTGTACTGTATGGGGATAAAGACAGTACTCACTACTGGTGGCTGTCATTCCTTGCATCCCTAACTAGTACTTGCGCAAAATGTATTACCAATCAAAACATCTTTGTTTTTCAAATACTTTTTATCCTGCATCAAAAACTGAAGCAGCTGTTAATCCTTTTGAATGTGACGATTGTTCTTCAAGTACTACAATGGTACACCCTGCAAAGAACAATGTACTTAAGCCAACTTTTTAATACCAGAAGCCAGAGCTCCGGGATTAAACGTAGGCCTTTTGATTTATTTACTATTCAAACCCAAAGTTTGGCCATTGAACTACGAAAAAGAAAGCCAAGTATTGTTAAAATCCTGTAAACAAAGGAAATCCATAGACATTGCCGCCTGTCAATGACCGGGTATTTATTTCAAAATACAAAAAATATTAAGTGTTTTAATTTTAGATAAGTAACTAAATAATAAATTTCACTTATTATAAAGCCCTTGGATTAAATAAAAGATTCTCCAAAAAATTCATTGTAGTACAAATCTTCCCGCAGAAAATCGGAAATTAGACTTTTATTGTATTGCATTAAAGGTTAATTCAGATAATGAACGTTGACTCGTCACTGGTCATGAGAGTTTTACCCGAAAAATCGGCGGGACTACAGTACACACCCCGGATTTCTACTGTACCGTACGCAGGATTTATGTAATGAAAATTGAATCTTTTACCAAAAGAAACGGCGAACAAATTCATCTCAAAAGAAACTGACATTCGTTTCATTCTAGATGTATACATTTGTGTATAGCCGTTAACCACACCAAATATTAAAGCTTGGTCTCTTCATTGTATAAGAACTAATATTAGGGATCAAAACTCCGTCATAAGTGTCATTACTACAAGACGATGACTCACAATCCCATGAAAAAGCTTGGGAATGCTTTGATATACTTACGAGGAAGAGTATTTTAGATTGTGGACATACACATTATGTATGTATATCCACAAAGATAAAATAAAAAGGAGGAAAAACCTACGTCTTTTTTTTTTTTGGTATACATACACGTCCTTATCCCTGTAAACACACGGAGAGAACAAGGAAAGCTATAGAAAATGCAGTCCGTTACAAGATACATAATACCATCCAAGTCAACTTTGTTGTCCATGTGACACACATGGCACATTCAACGCACAGTCGGAACCACTGCTGAAGAAGGATCAACAAGGGGCAAAATAAAAAATGTGGACTAAAAGCTACTGCATATGTATTTATAAGTGCATATATGATCATAAGATGTTTCTTTTCCTCAGACAGATATATATACATATATACATATACAATAATAGAGGGGATATAACGGTTAATGTCAAATTCATTGCACTTTTCCAGGGAATCATCACACTACTTTATACTCGTACATATACAAAGGGACAAATTCCGTCCACGAGCTCGTCATGAACGTGCTTCACGAATGATTTCAATTAGAATTTATAGAAATTATTACTAGGACCTTTATGACACCATATATTTGTAGTACCTATTCAATATACATAGCATTATGTGGTTACACCAACATTTATAGCCTGTACAATTAATTTCTTTTCTAAGAACTATTTCACCCCTTTCTCTCCCTTGCGGAGAATTATGATTACGCAGACATTATTATATGGTACCAAATTTTTATTAGTTCAAACATCACACACATATCACTCGATTATGTGACAGACAATGTTGGGGAGTGGGAGAATGTAGTGTACCTCCAGAATATATGAAATAAAACAGTACATTTCGTAAATCTTTAGGTACTTTCTTTTTTCTTTTTGGAACGATGGTGAACCTGCTGGATAGGGGAACTCGCTTTTTTTTAACCACAAATTGTACATATGTAGTACATCTGTAAGATAAATGTAGCCACTGTGTTTACGAGATGTGGCTAAGCCCAAAAAACAAGCTACGATGGAGATTTTCCGCCCATCCCCGGAGAAGTTATAAGATGATGATGAAGGAGAAGATAGACAGAAAGTCGGATGAATATGGTCTTGGAGGGAATCTTCTTTTTCCCCCTCCAAAAAAAAATTACTTATTTTCTTTTTTTTATATATCCTTTCCTTCTTTTTAAAGCCAGAACTCTTCAATGACTCACTCAAGGAGGTTGTGACGACTGCTAGTAACCATCACCACCAAGTTGAGTGAGTCGTCGTTAAGTCTTTTGTCTATCCTCTTTATCCTTCCTCAGAATGTTTTTTTTTTCCTTTGCTCCTGCACACACGGTAAGTACATGTGGTGAACACACTGCCCCGCGTCACCTGTAAATCAACCACTTCAGAGAGCTTGACCTGCTTTTTATTTTGAATTTAGATTATTTGTCAATTTTTTTTTCAGATTATATACAGATCATATGCACGTGCGTAAATATTTTCATTTCCAAATTTTTACCTGGGTATCTAGTAACGTCATTATTTTTGGGGAAGAAAGAAAATAAACGCATGTAAAATGTATGCAAATTTCAACGTATAAGCTGAAATTTTCGGTTGATATATAAAAATAAACTCGGGTTAAAAATATACAGTGTATACACACTTTGCAAAAGCAGATTCGACGAAGTCAATCTATTTCCAGAAATTTCACTCAAATCCTGTGACACCTTAAGCCCAGGGGATAATAAAAAATTGGAGGTGTGATCACTCCTATTCTTCTAGTATTTTCCAACATATTGAAAAGCGGAATTACCTGAATGTATAGAGTTTTAAAAAAGAAAGTATTCAAAATTGATACTCTACGTTTTCAAGCCAAGCTCCATTTGGTACGGACTTTCTCCTAGGAAAAGAAAGGGAAATTGTATGTCTTGTTAAGGAAGGGCGCAGGGAAAGAACACTTTTTCTTTGCTATACCCGAAATCTGATTCTACCATTGTGTTTGAACAAGGAAAAGACGTTGAAAGCGGGGAAAAAAATTGGGTATACATAAAAGAAAACATTTTAGACAAATAGTCGATGTAATGATAAGGGTGGGAGTGAAAAAAAAAGTATTTACTCCTTTCCCCTTTCCTCCTATACAATGTACTCTTTTGGGTGAGTCTGGAAAAAGTCATTTAATGCAAGGGTGTTTTTACTACGTACTTGACTTCTATTAATACGTTCCATCTTGTAAAAACCATTGTATAGACGATTTATTCTATACTCCACAAGTAGAGAGGGAGAGAGAGAAAAAAAACGATGATTCAAAGAAGAGCAAAATGAGTACATGGTAAAAGCGTAGTACTTAGCAATGATTCTCTCCCTTCCCTATATACTAATATATCGTCTTCGTAATTCCAATATTGACAACTCACTTTCCTTTTCCAACGCCATTTGCTTGTGGCGATTGCTGTAGCCAAAAAAAGAGAGTTCAAATGAAATATCCATGTATGTACCTCACAATATGTATATGTATGTAGATCCCTGCTTATCCATCTATTTCCCTCAGCACCGACAACCTTCGTAGAACTGGGTAATTCTCCCCCTTTTTTTTTATTGACTCAATACTGTAGTCACAATGGAAATGAAGTGAAATCTCAACAAGGTACGGAAGAAGGGTTCTGATATGCAAAAGATAATAGAGGGACAAAAACAGGATCTTGGGCTAGACAGAGAGATAGATGATATTCATGTGTTTTAATTGTACACTCCCCACCGACTTTATCCCATGGAAGGGACACCTATATTATGTCCTAAACCAATTCGTCGTTACAAAAAAAAAAAGTATCTACATTATTCAACAATGCTCCTAGAAAATCTTCTAAAAAAATCATTTCCTGAGTAATGAAAGTCCATTACATGTAGAATACATATAAGATTATTTCCCTCCAAAAAAAAAATGTCTACATGGAATGTGTGAATACAATAAACAAATATGTGTGAATTGTATAAATTGTAAATGTTTTTCTGGGTACACATTACAAAAACAAGGCGTGAGTTGAAATCGCAGATCATTCTTGCCACATCTCCGTGAATTGCGTGAAGGGATTAGCTGGAGAAAAAGGCGTGGATGTATGGGGAAGAATGTGAAGGTATGAAATACAATATTTTGGAACCGGATACAATTGATTTGGATGCATAAAATGGACAAATAAATTGGATACATACATAAATTAAATTGGATAAAATCCAATTCTTTCCCCAATAATGGTTCACATCTCACATGTACATATTTAAAATGGAATCAAATCAAACTCTTAAGGCACGTGCAATTGGGAAAGGTTGAAAGGTACATGTAACCTAACACATACTATGTCATGGAACCAACTATTCTTTTGAGGATGTATGTAATATCTACTAACTCATTTTCCCCTTGAAAATTTCTACCTCTATATGACTTCTAGAGTGAAAGAAAAGATAGTCCTCGTGTCCAGTGTCCTTCTAGAAATCCTTATGATATCTAGTCAGGATCCAGGGAAGTATATGAAGAAGCAAGTGTCTCCAGTACAAATGTACAATTACAGACATGTATTCTGTATTACATGGACATAAAAGGGAGATAGAGAGTGTGTGTAGTATTACAGAGGTAGATAGGAAAGTAAAGTCGGCGTCAAGCCACATTTACTGATAAGAAATTATTGCCTAGTAGTACTGTATACGAAAAATTGTGTGTGTGCGTGTGGCATGATTGTTTACAGAGTCAAGCCCAGGGTAGGAGACGTTGGTGGCAAATATCACAGGAATATTGAAAATGGGGAAATAAGGGGAAAAAAAGGGAGACAAAAAAAATGCATCAATGATGCTACACCATGTTCAAAATGTTCAGATAGGAGAAATTATATACATTTTCACCCAATCAATTTCTCTTTTTTTTTCGCTTTCACCTACATGCACTTGCCTCATCGAAGCCCTTGTTGTGTGTACTGATAAATTTCCCCCCGAAAACGTACTAGGTAATTGTATTTAAATTTAAAACCTTTGTAAATGACATTGTTTCCGCCTGAAATTGTCAATTAAATATGTATTTTACAATACACGCGTACATCCCTCTGGTTTTTCTCGACCTTTGAGGGCCTCTTAAACGTGGTTTAAAGTGACTGGAAATGGAAACCAGAATTGACTGCGTTTGAACCCAATTACAAGAGAAAAAGTGAGGACACACCTGACGTTCTCATCACATGTGTGGCTTTAAAAGAACCACTTGAACTCTTAATATGACGTACTATACAACCGGCTTTACCTCCGTATTTAGTGGTAAATACCCGAAATGAAAATATTTAACACGGTTTTGAAAACACTTAAAAATGATTTTTATGTCCGTTGACATTTTATCCCATAATTTGTAATAGAATCAAGGATAAATTACAATCGTTACTTAATCAAGGATAAATTACTCACCTTAAAAGAAGCCCCCAAAAAATGAAGTTGTTGAAACCGCAAATTAAAAAAAAACAAATGAAGAGACTTACTTGAACGGCTTGTGAACTTCCATAAAAGTGACATGACTTTGGGTCAAGATATAAATAAATAGAGAGAGGGAGAGAATATTTATGAGGAAGGATATGGTAATAGTGTTGGTTCCCACCAAATCCCTTATGAAAAGACACTCTTGGTGTAAGAGAATTAAGATTTATACCGCACTCCCGCCCCGACCAGGGTAAAGAGACTGACTGAGAGAGATGGAGAGCTTCTAGCCTCTCACATCCCTCGCAGAACGACATGGGGCAACGTCATCATGGAGGGAAAGGAGAGTGAAACTTGAGCCCATGCAAGTGTTAATAATGTGACACAAGTAAGTGCATATCGTCACAAAAATGTGCCTTAATTTTTTTTCATTTACTCCTCTAACACTCGGTCCTTCTCTCTCTCTTTCTCTCTCTCTTTCTCTCTCTCTCTCTCTCTCTTTCTCTCTCTTTCTCTCTCTCTTTCTCTCT
>JAQGBT010001681.1:0-29703 GCA_034698585.1 Disparrhopalites patrizii | reverse complement strand
GGAGATAAAATTAGATTAAAGCAAAAGGAAAATTTTGGAGATAAAATTAGATTAAAGCAAAAGGAAAATTTTGGAGAAATAATTCAACTAGAACAGAGACGGAAAATTTTAGGCTGAAATTGGTAATGGGACAGAAGGGGGAATTTCTTTTAAAAAATGGTAATAATGAAAGAAAAGCAAAGGAAGCTGAAGTAACGAAATTATTGATTTATTTCCTCATTGTTGCAATTTGCAATAAAATTTACCACTAGAATCATTAGCAATGCCAAGGCCTTAATTGTTTTATAGGCGCTCAATTTTCTCCCTTTGAAACCGGAAATCCTTAAAGAGTCAACCCTTGACCTTCCTTCCAAAAAAAAAGTTGTTTTGTGTATTTGTTTTGATGATTGTGTTTGTTCCCAAAAAATGGTATCTTTATAGCATTGTTGTGTGCAACGATGTTTTTTTTTTATGATTTTGTTTACTTCATGTCACATTTGACTAAGTACAACAATAACAACTTTTTCCCTTGCTTTCAACATTCCCCTTTTTGTTAGTGTCCTGACGCGATTTGGGATAAAATGCAGATTTTATTGATTTAAATTCACGCAAGACAAAGGGGCTCCGCCCTCTTTGGTGGCTCCTTATTACGATTGATTTATAAGACATTTTTTCTTTTAAAACTATAACCGCTTCTGACCGGATTTTTGTTGTTCTGCTCTCTTCAAATGTTCCGATGAGATAGTCTCTGGTTTTTATTGTTTTTCTTTGACAAGGAAGGTGATGGGAGATTGTGGGAGATTTTCTCTCATGGACGGGAGGAGGGAGAAATTTCCGGGCGGGTGCTTTTGAAGGCACAGTTTTTTTTATTGTTCTTACCACCTTCTGTGTAACTTGTACCGCCAAGGAAGAGGAGGATTTTTTGTGTGGGAGGAAAATTTTATATTTATTGTTTCATTTTCTTGCTTTTCAAAATAAAAAAATGTACATATTTTCAGACCGTAATTAATTGACGTTGTAAATACATAGTAATTAATGATGGGAGAAATTCCACACTTGAAATGACTGGGACATGCCTCCTAATTAATTAAGTTAAAATTGTATTTGCACAGCGCCATGTTTTTGAATCAACCGCCTCCATTCCATTTGAAAAAGCTACCCTTTGGTAACGGCAAGGTTTTGCTGACTCCCATTAAAATTTAGAAAAAAACACACCATAATTATCACCGACAATGTCCGCTGATAACATTTACCTTGCCCCTCACTGGATTCCGTTTTTCTTGGAAAAAGTCTTACGCTGGCAAAACATTTTTAATTGGTGTTTTAAATTGAGTTTTTAATGGACAAAAAATGATGAAGTGCCAATGATTTTCTTCTTTTTTTTTTGTGGATAGAAAATGAAATAAAAAAAAGAAATGTCATGACCCCAAAATAAATCAGGGAAGGACGCCGTTTTTTAAATGGGATATGACAATATTTATATTTACCTACGAAATATTATTATTAATTCCCCTCCGCCATACATTGCGAAACGGAGATGATATAGTATTCCCTTTACAACTGCGGAGGTCAATGAAGAAATACTTGTATTTGTAATCAATTTGACCTCTAAAAACATTTTTAAAGGGTAAAAAAAAATCCCCATTCCTTGCAATGTCCTCATATGTATATGAGTTTCTAATTTCTTTAATTGATTCCTTCTTCCACGCTTTAATTACTACTACAGTGGGATTCTTGTGATGAAATTGGCCACTTAATTATGATTGGAGCATTTGCTAATGGTGCTAATAACGATCTCATTGAGGGGGCTTTTCTTCTCTAGATTTTTATTTCATTTTGTTTGTTTATAAATCCCACTTATCTTTTCTTCATGCGAAAAATTGATGGACTTTTTTTTTAATCTTTCTGCTTCTGCCTTTGATCGTACGGCGGAGTTGATAATAAAATATGTGGATGTAAAAAAAAATAAATACAAATGCATGTAAGTAAATAAATGGGATTTTAATTCGTATCACATGACTCCTACAAGCATTTCTAATCTCGGGAAAAGTCATAAAGGAAGGGGTTAAATGGAGGATGAATTTCGGTTGGGATGAGAGGGGAAAAAGGAAGATAAAAAAAAATGGAAGCTTTAATGCAATTCCCATGTTGATGGTTCTGATGATCTTCTCCTTTCTTCTTCTTCTTCTTCTTCTCTCTTATAAATATAGAGAACAACGACCCACAATGATGAAATGAGATGATCATAACGATGAAGAGTTGTGTCTCTGTCAGCTCCTATAGTATGTGCCTTTCCTACTCAGAACCCTCCATCCCTCCTTTGACAGGCGTAAATACAATGGGGTATTATTTAATTATAAGGGAGCATTATTAATTAAAAGGATCATATAGAGAGTATAATCATATTATTATTATCAACCATCTCACTCATCATCCCCATGTATTTCTACGCCACTGCGCACATTATTAAAGAAGGGGCGGGAGGAGGAAGGGGGAAGAATAAGAAGAAAAAAAGACCATTAAATAGAACACATGCTTTACACCGTAAATGATTTATACGCCTCTTTCTCTCTATATACATTGTTACATAAAATACTCTATTACCTCCAAAGATGTGCATGTATGTAGGTAAAGTGCCGATACTCTGGCCACGCACGTGGTTACGGGTTAATGCAGAAGATGTGTTTGGGTTCGCCGTGAAGGCAATTATTATTACTGTTTTATATCTGTCTTGTCTCCCTTTATGAATGGGAGAGTGAGTGAAGGGAGCGCGCGAAAGGGGGAGGGAGATGAAAGGGATCTTGTGAGATGAATGAATGAAAAAATCTGAGGCGTTAGGCTTCAAAGGGTTCGGCTGAAGATGTTCTTTAAGGCTTCCTTTTACGTGCATAACAGGATAGACATGTACATATGGGCTTAAAATGTATTTAGGTACAATAATATTAAATGGAGAAAGCATAAAAGATTCATTTGTTTCTTCGGAGTGCATTTTTTTTTTTTTGCTTAGTCCAGTGTTTGAATTAATTTGTTTAATTTTTTAAATGAACGGAGAAATTTTCTGGAAATTGTATAATTGCTGAAAATCCAATGTGGGAATAGAAGCTTAGAATTTGCTGGAAAGTTTGTTTATGCTGGAAATGAAATGGCAAAGAACATAAAGAGAAATAGATAAAAAAAAATAAGTGAGATTTTGTCGGATTTAAGCATTTTCTTCGTTAGTTAATTAAAATGGTCGTGCCCAGACCTTTTCCTTCCGTAATGTCATTGATGGCATTGGCACAATTGCGGATTATCTGCACTTAAAAGAAAACCGGCCACAATTTCCCAGAATAAATTGATCCATTAAAAATTGCAAGCTATTGATCCATTAAAAATTGCAAGCTCCGTGTCATGTTTTTTTTTTTTATTTCTATCCGAAAGAATCCATTAAATGAAGGAATGTGAACGTCATAAGGCATTTAACGTAAGCATTGTATCAATGGGGAAAGGAAGCACCTAATAAAATGTCTAATAATATCGGACATGCTTCGGTACATTAGCCAGAGAGATTCCCTTTAAACATCATTTTCCCCCATTACTAAAGAGCTTATAACTATATTTACTATATAATCCCTATAATACCAAACATAAGAATTCCATTGACTGATTCACAAGGAATGTCATGGCTGTGTATAAATTTCATAAGTCCGTGCTTTTATTAATGATTGTTGTATATAATAATAATCGTAACAATGTGAGAGAAGAAAAGGGTCTTATGGAAAAGTCCGTGTGGAGGAATAAATGACCACGGTAATAGAGGGGAAATACGACATTGTGCATTCGTATAAATGTCCTGCTCCTTATACGACGAATATACATGGATGATTTGGAACTGGAAATATCTGGTTGGGATCTGGATGAAAGGGTTATATTACCATTATTTTTAAATAATACATAAATGTTTCTGTTGTAAATGCACGTGTAATGTTTGTGGTGCAAAAAAAAAAGGAGGTGCATATGCCACATATTTATGCTGTTATATTTTACTCTCCTTGCGGTCGATGGAATTTATTGGTCCATGAAAATTCAAAATGAATAATAATGGCAAACAATGGTGTCACAATTACACGGGATTAACATGGCGGCCCATAAAGGACGGTCAGGAGAGACATATTTGTCCCCGTAAAAATATATTCTTTGTTTTTTTTCTAAATTATTTATGAGGGGGTTTTAAATTGTAAATTATTCGTATTTTTTATTTTTACTTTTCCTTCCGAGGGACTTTTTAAAGAGCGTCTTAAAGGCATTTCTCCCTCATTTTTGGTATAAAGATTTCCGCGGTAATTTTTTAAAAGATTTTTTGATTTCTACAGTGTTTTTTTAAAAGCTTTCTGATTTCTACAGTATTTTTTTCTAAAGATTTCTTCAATTTTGTAAGGATTTCTGTGGTAATTTTTTCCAAGGATGTCTACATCAATTATTGTATGTAATTCAAGGATATCTCCCGACACTGGAGGCATTAATAGGCCATCAGGCGAATTAAGGCACATTGACCTAAACGAAAGGGCTACGGCGCAAAAAAATAAGTTAGAATCACGCGTTTATATAGAGATCATACAGCTTCCTTCAGCTTTTTTGATGGGCTGCAATTCACGTGAAATGACTGCTCAGTTTTTACTCAACAATCTTCAACCATAATCACTGGTTAGTCAATTTTATTTTCGGATATTGAACTACTGTCGATCGTAGATAAATACAATAGTCTGGTTGTCCATCCATTTGCCATGTGACGGCGGCCTGTGGGGTATTACGAAGTCCTGTTGCTTTACGCAGGGGACGGAAGTATCCTGAGAGAGTGAGAGGATAATAGAGATAGAGCGAGAGAGAGAGAGACGGAGACAGACAAGAATAAAGAGAGAGAGGGAAAGCGAGACAGACGCTATGAATATATTTAAAACCGCAATTAACCAAGGAATACAAATACATTATACACGTGTAGTATGTATGAGGAAGGAGGTACTTCGAAATTTAATGACGTATTTTCCAAGTATTTAAAAACTCATTCTCGTGGTTGTCTCGCGGTTTTTCTTCCTGTCTCTCTACTTCCTCTCTCTCCTCTTTTCCTCTGTTTCTCCGTATTTCTCCCTCTTACTCTCTCTCTCTCTCTGTCTGTTCCTCTCTGGTTCTATCTGCCTTCCTTCTTTATTTCGCTCGTCTTTATCTCTCTCTCTCTCTCCCTTCTTCCCAATACAAATGCAGAGAGGAATTTCCATAAATTGTGCTTATGATTTATAAATATGAATGAAAGGGAATCGGCAGTATGACTTTGTTTTCCTCCGTCCTTTCTCTCTCTCTCTCTCTCTTTCTTTCTCTCTCTTCCACCCAGACCATCTCCGAGACAATGGCCGTACACGTGTATCTGGACGAGAGGAAAAAAACAAGGTTGAGGGGAAAAGATAATGATAATTAATGCCCATTTATAATATACGGGATCAATGGCTAGGCATATTTTATTGGCTACTATTGCGTACATATGGCTACCATTTTTATCCTAATCTTCCAGGAGGATCAAATCTTAATAATGAAGATGTCTATGGGAAAGAGGGACAAAATATACTCTCACTTTTAAGGCCATGAAAAAGATCCTGGATAAATGAGAAGAGGACGTGTGTGGTATTACTTTGAACGGGGGATGTGGGTTCCCCTTTTTTGGGGGTTTGAGGAGATTAAAAGGAAGGACAAAAATAGTTTTCACGGGGTTGTACTAAAAGAAAAATCGTAAAAAAAAATAAAAAAAGAGAATAACCTCAATTGTGAAGGAGGGGGATAGGACTTCCTCTTTGGTATTTCCCCAGTGGTAATAATTGTTGTTGACATTCTGGAGGGAAATGCCGAAGTATGTGGTTGATCTGGCTGTAAGGGAGGGAAAAAAATGGGAGATGGGCTATTATATGGGCTTGGTATGGGTATACTTCTGTGTTTTTTTCCTTTTTTAGGCCTTGCCACTAATATACTTATACTAAATGGGATTATTACACCGGGGACAAGCGTCGACGTCCATTAAATTGCATGGGGAATGTGTGTGAGCGTGGTGGTCTTCTTGTTGGTCGGAGTTTAAGTGTGTGTTGATGGTGTATATATTTTCTCGCTCTCTCTGTCTCCGTCTCTCTCTCTCTCTCTCTCTCTCTCTCTCTCTCTCACTCTCTCTCTCTCACTCTCTCTGCCTCTCTGTCTCTCCCAGAGATAACAACGGCAGAGAGGGAGAGAGAGAATACAGTCATAAAAATTCATTAGCACGTAGAAATGAGTTCATTGCTTTGGTAATAAAAAATAATAATAATGATGTGTATGGGGGGCTTCAACATTTCTCAGGCAAGGACATGTGTTCTCTCTCTCTCTCTGTCTTTGTAAGATAGAGAATATTGTTTTGTGTAGTTTTTGTATATCCTCTCAATTTGACCAGAAAGACATCATTTTGTAAAACGGAGGTTTTTTTTTATTATACTAAAAAATATTTTTTTGGTTACCTTTGATGTTGGAAGCGGGAAGGGGTTAAATTTGGATTTTTTTTTACGTTTGATTGGTATCAAAGGATTTTCGGCCACATGGAGGAGATGGAGGTGGTAGGAGGCTGATTGTGTATATGAGTAGGGGGGGAGAAGAGGTACAATTGGAGGGAGAAATGATTTTGTATATTACAAAACTGTTTATGGCCCACCCTGTACTAAACGTAAAAGGGGGTGGGAGAGACAGAGACTGAGAGAGAGAAAGGATGGTTTGCGTCAATGGAAGAAGACGTGTGTTAATTGTGGCGAGATAGAAAAAAAAATTACAGTTATATTTGAAGCGTGAATGAATAGATTGACGTCAATCTGTGGGAGAAAGTTGGACATTTAAGAAAGGGGGAAAAAAGGGGTGAAAAAATTATTGTGGCATATTTTTTTTTTTTAATACTCGCTCCCACCCAAAGAATGTGGGGAATTGAGGGCCTTTAAAAAATGAGGAAATGCATTGAAACGGTACTAATCCATTGTGATGCTGTTTTTTTCCTTTGGTTATGGAATTTGTTGGTGAAAATGCTGGGATGAATGGGGAAAAATGCATATTTTGTATTTTTTATACTGATTTAACTTGCGTAATAGGCGCGATTTTTCAAGTGTTGGTGGAGCCGTTAGCTTTTATAAACTTACACTTAAACTGCATAGTTTTGAGCAATTTCATTCAATGAAAAAAAAAATCATTGAATGGAAATATTACTCGAGAGTACAGATTGAAAAAAATTGATTTTGAATTCATATTTGGCATGATTTTTCAAGCTTTCTTGGCTGTTCAAGCATTTATTGGTAAATGGCGTGGTTTTAGGTTAAAAATGCATTTAAGTGATATTTAAAAAAAAAATTGAACAAGTTGTCTAATAAAACGTGTTCTTTGATTGTGATTCCAGGGCGTGGCAGAATTCCTCCAAGGATGACATCATCCCGCGGGAGTCGTCCGCCTCGAACCGGGGGACGACATCGACGAATCGGAGTCGAACGAATACGTGGGCCTCCTATCACGAGAATGGCTCCACCTCCTCCAGAAACTCCTCCTTCCACAGTACCCCTCCGGGGATGCCCCGGATCGCCTCCATGGACGGCTATTCGATGCCTCGGATCCGGACGGAGTCGATGTCATCCACGACGCCGGAGATTCCTTGTCCCCATCGCGGCGGTGGAGGGAGCGGCGGCTCCGGCTCGGGCATGTCCCCGCCCACCACCGGCTCCATCCCCATCCAAACGTCTTCGCCCAAATACAGCAGCCTCTACAGCAGCACCCTCTGCTCCACCACGGACTCCGCCTCCAGTTCCCTTAGCATGGATTATGAGAATAATAACAACAATAACAATAATCCGGCGAATCATCCCAGCAACCTCCTCCAGCAGCTCCATCATAGTGGGAGTATGGGGACGGGGATCTCCTCCCATGCCTACTCCAAGAGTCAGGATGAGGAGGAGTCCTATGTGCAATGGAATCCTTGTAATGAAGATCATGGGATTATGACCCTCCCCCTTCACCCTTCCGATCATAGTGACTATGTGGAGACTTCCATTGGTGGAGGCATCCCTCCTTCTCATCCTCCTCCTCCGCCCCCTTCGGGCATGGTCAATGGTCATGGACGAGTGGGGACGCCTTCCTCCATCAATAATGAGGCCCTTCAGAGCCCTCTGTCGCCCTATGAGACTTACATGCCTATGAGCCCCGGTAATTATAGTTCTTTTCACAGGACTTTCCATTTATATTTTTGTATACCTATATATATGCTCTGGTCCAGGTTTTTATTATCAGTTTTAGTTCGTTGCAATTATAGTTGCATGTAAATCAAATAATTCATTCATTTACGTATTTATTTGATAAATTATATTTCGGAGGGAATTTTAAACAATTTAACCTTTTTTTATGTACCTACTCTTCCAAAATGTTTTTTATTATTAATTTCATTTCGTCAAAATTAGTTGTATGTAAATCAACTAATTCAGTTATTCATTTATTTACCTATTTATTGGATAGATTATATTTTGGAGGGAATTGTAATTTAACAATTTTTGATTTGATTTTTGTCTCCGTAGCTGGACCCACGCCAAGTAACGGCAGCAATAAATCCGGGGGAAAAATGTCGGTGTCTCACAGCCGGAATTCAAGTTTAATTGAAGATCACGACTATGTACCGATGCTTCCAGGGGCAAGTCAGCATTCTCACAGGTAGGCGGCATTCCTTTTTATTTAGCCTTTATTAAATCATTGTTTTTTTTTTACAATTTAGTAGATTATATAACAACTGTGGTGGAACTGTATTCAACCAACTGTTTTTTGCATTTTTTTTCATTTAATTAAAACTTCCTTTTTCGCAATTTTCTAAATTAAATAAAGCCTTTTTTAAAAATTTTTTTCAACCGTTCACAGTTTTATATTTTGATTAAATCCTTTTTTTCATTTTTTGAAATAAGTTAAATCATATATTCCGATTTTTTTTAATTCGATTTTCTCTTTCCTATTTGTTTATTCTTGAAAAAAGTATTGTAGGTGGGAGGAAAGCATGGGGAAGATGCATTTTGTTTACTCTGGAAGGGCACAAAAAAGGCCAAGAAATTGCATTGTAGTGTACGGGGAATAAAGGGGAGGGGGAGTAAAAGGAAAAGTACTTTTGTTCTGCTCATGTGATGTAATTAGAGAGAAAGGATAAAGAAAGTTACTGGGAATGACATCAGAAGAGAAGGAGGATAATACAATTTCGGGGGCTGTGGAGGATGACGCACAAAAAAGACACACACCACACGGAGCTTTAAATATGTTATACTCGCTCTTTCCCACTCCCCCACACTCTTTTTATTTTCTGACATAGGAAACACTTTATTTATCTTGTTGTTGTATTTTTGTCTGTAACTTTTTCTAGTTATAATGTAGTTACATATGTATATTGGCTATGTAGGAATTTGCTGTGACAGACGAAGAGGAAGGAAGAGAGACGGAGAGAGACAGAGAGAGAGAGAGAGTGAGAGATTGGAGCAGAATTTAAGTAGAAAATTAGATTCTCCTCTCACTATTTTTTTTTATTCTTAGAAAAAATGTGTTTGTGTGTACTCCAAAATACCCTATATTTATGAACATGTGTACATTTTTTCTGAGTGCCTCCTCCATCCTAAATTGGTGCTGTATGTCCTATAAAAAATTCCATGACTTCGTTTGTTTGCCGGAGGAGTTTTTACCTTATTTTGCTTTAAAATTATTCTTTTAACCCTTTTTTCTCATCTATTCCCTTTTATTTTTGTTTCCTATGGAATTGTTCATTACGAGTGTGGAAGATCCTGACTTTCTCCATGATTTCTCCTGTAGAATCATCCATAAATCCCTTGAATTCATGTTGGTGAATCGGGATGGGGGATTATGACCCCTTGTGTTCCTTCCTTTTATGGTATATAATCCTTCTAACAATAAAAAAAAAAAATTCCACATCCATTCTTCTTTCATCTCTCTCCACTTTTTATCACGTTAGGCCATTCTTTTTTTTTTTCGGGGGAGAAACCTTTTTTTTTTTTTATCCCACCGAGTCATCCCATCTGTTTACACATTCTGGCCAAGTAACACAGTTTGCAAGTGGGAGAGGGAATTCCCATTAGAGTCAAAGACGAAAGGCAGGCGGGAGTTGTCTACGACTACTACAAAGAAGAAGGGGAAAGGGATAATATGGCTCTTTGCTTTCACAAGCAAATAAGGAGAGGAAAAGACCTTGCTCAAAGAGTGGGTGGATCATGTATTTATTTGGGAGGTTCCATATTATAATATGTACCAGAAAGGGAGAATATATGTGGTGGGTGTATGTCAAGGGTCAATTTTTACTCCCTCTCGAGGAAATTCTCCATTCTGTTCATGAAACTTTCATGGAACGTGGATTTTTTTCCATGAAGTCCATGCTTTCTTTGTGTTTTTTTTTGGGAGAGACTTTTTTTTGTTAGCATATGGGACTTTTTTTCCTGGAGGGAATTTGAGAATCAACGGCGGAGGGAAAAATAAAGAAACAGGGGGGAAAACAGGGCAGAAATGGGAAAAGAGAGATAAAAAGAGAAAGGAGAAGAATAATGATGATGATAATGATGATATGTGATTCAGTAGCCATAAAGCCACGTACGCTTATAGAAAAGGAGACGAGTGGGAGTTTAAGTGGAGGATAAAGCGCTTTCTCCTTTAATATTTCTATATTCGCATATGGGAAAGCCGATAAACTTGTCTCTCTTTCTCTCTCTCTCTCTCTCAGTCGTCTCTCTCTCTGTCGTCTCTCCCTCTTGACTTTGACTTTGAGTCCAACATTTTTATTTGTGTACAAAGAGATAGGCGTATACAAAAAGTTTTTATATAAAGAATTTGAAATGTACATACATACATATGTTATATGTGTATGCACGTATGTTTATACTATTTCAATTTACCGCGTTGGCGGAGTAAAATTCTATTTTTTTCGCACTCTCTTTTCTCGGTATATATATCTTTCTCTCTCTCTGTGTTCATCTGTCTCCCGGGATTTTTTCTCGGGATTGTATCTTCTTATTTGTTTGCAAACGCATAAGAGAAGTTCAGACAAGGAAAGATGACGATCCTTTAGGGAGGATGGTGAGAGAGACGGAAAGAGAGAGGGCTAGAGAGAGAAAGAAAGAGAGGGAGAGAGAGAAAGAGAGAGAGAAGACACGAAAAACTTTCTGAAAGGACAAGAAAAAAGAGAGATGTATGGGAATTTTTTTTATCGTTGTTTAGATTTATTTTCTTCTGTGGGGCAGAGAAGGGTCGAGAGAATTTGGGGAGAATATTTTTTCTTTTCCAGAGTTTTTTTTCTTGTACTTGTGAAGATTTTCTTTTCTAGACTGAAAATTCTTGGTGAAAATGTTTTCATGTGTAAAATTTCTGGAGATAAATATCCCTTTTCCTTTGCACGATTCATTTAAGCGCCAAGAGATATTTGGATGGGTCGAAACTTTCTGGGAAGATTCTGGATTTTTTTCACTCTTTAATTTTCCACGAAATTACCTTTTAAAAATCTTTGGCTTTTACGGGATTTTACGGACTCACTTATGTGAATTCCGGGAATTATGTGGATAAGCGTGGGAATTCTACCTTTTGTCGGGTGGGGGGATGAATTCTGGGGAAACGGATCGAGGAGGCTGCAAGGGGAAATGGGGGAGACTTCCTCCGAATTGGGATGCTGACATGCTGCGGGGGAAAGTAGCTTTCTCCCAATAAGGAGAAACCTGTAATAATTGCGAGGTATGTGATTGACGTTTTAATATTTTATTCATGATTTTTCTTTGGAATTTTTCCAGTCGAAGTGAGTCTGGCGCATGCTCCACTGCGGGATCTACGACGGGATTGGATGAGGCCTATCTGGAAATGGATTTTCCCAGGAAATTGAACCTGAGCAATGATGGTAATGGCACATTTCAAAAAATAATATGCTTTTGTAAATCCCCCAAAAAAATGTTGACTTTTCAGCATTCTAAAAATCCCCGTGTAATTATGATATTGCAGACATGCGAAGAATGTCACCAGCCAGCAGCGAGTCCATGCCCAGTGGAACGCCGAGCTCAGACTGCCAACTGGAGAAAGTGAGCTCCTACCTGAATTCGGATGACTTTGACGATGGTTCCATCTCGATGAGGCCGACTAGAGCGTACTCTGTGGGTTCCCGGTCGGACACGTCCGCCACGGGGAAATGTAGATTCGGGAGGAATCGACTGGAGGCCGTTCAGGAAACCTTCCGCTCTCGGGCCATGTCCGTGGGCTCAAAACAACCGCCAAGGAAGTTTGGAGCTGGAGGAGCGCCGTCCGGCGCCGCTGCCAGTGCCATACTCGGAGGATTCGGAGGGAGGGGCTCAGCGGCGGCGGCCATCACTCCTCTAAGCAGCTCTTGGAGTGGTTCAACGGGACGATGGCTCCCGCCCAAGTTTCAGCCTATGCCTTCCACAGCCGCCATGCCGATGGGAGGGAATGGCGGGAGTGTATTGAACACCTCCGTGATTTCATCGGTCATCTACCCCACGGGGATCAGTCATCAGGCTCAAGACTCGGGAGACTCCGACCTCATGGAGTTGGACTTTACCCATAACAAGCAGAAGAGTCGGAAGAGGTCCTTGCCGGGACCGAACGGCGGGCCTGGGAATAATGGAGGTGGCAATCTCAGTAGCAGCTCTTCCAATGGCTCCGGCTCGAAGTTGAGCCCTTGTGCCCGGGCAGTTCATGCTGGGACGGACACCCCTCCGACGGTGGAGACCCCGGACACGCCCAACAAGTGCGGGCCATGGGGTAATAGTGGGACGGCCTCCCCACGATATGCCACCTCTGCCCCGATTTCCATTCAGAATAACAATAAAAGTAGTATGAGTATCGGTGGCTTCCTGGATTCGGGTAATTCCATCCTCACCCGAATGACGGGCTTGGATCTCAATAAGCTCAAAGAGTTGGATGACGACGGAGCGTACTTGCCCATGGATTTTAGTGCCGCGGGCGGAGCTCCCCTCAACGGCAGGGGAAGTGCCCTTCACATCGCGCCCAAATCCATGGCCATCAACATCATCAAGGCCTCCACCTCCTCCGCCGCCTCCTCCCTCAATGACATGCCCGACCTCCTGGATCACTCCTTGAGTAGCAGCATTGGGAGTGCGGGGAAGAGCCATCCCCTCAGCAGTGACCGCCCACCGGCCTTCCCCCAGAGTTTGTCATCCCCCAGCGGGAGTTTGGGGAACACACCTCCGATTCGGGCTACTCCGCCAATCAGCACCTCTTTTGGCTTTAGCCCCTCCTCCTCCTCCCTAGCTCAAAAGCCCCCGGTGGTGGTCCGAGCGAATGAGAATCCTGCCTCCATTGCCAAATTCCAATGTTTCCCCACCTCGGCACCGGTGGCGCCCTCTGCCTCTTCCTCCAGCATCGACGCCCCCTCCAGTCTGAGTCGGAGTCTGAGCAGCAGCTCAAACGTGAGCACGACGAGCACTCACAGCAATAGTAGTAGCACCTCCTGTATTAGTGTAGTAAATGCCCGGCCCTCTGTCTCCCCCGAGCGGTCTTTGGCCCTCAATCTACCCCAAACGACCCCGGTCACGACCACCTCGGCATCAATTTCCTCCTCCACGCCCTCATCGGCCGTGACGTCGACCACCTCCGTCATCACACCTACCACCTCCTCAGCGACGACCCCCTTATCACGTATTGAAGAATCTCCGGAGAAATCCTCCTCCTCTCGAACTCCACAATCCACCTCATCACCCATTCATCAGTGTAACCACCAACATAATTTTAGTTCTAGTAGTAATTGTTGTAGTAGTAATAGCAATAAACGCTCGGATAGTCTTAGTAAGGAGGGAGAGGTAAATTACACGACTGTCTTCCTCCCACCACCACAATCCCTCCCCATCCGCCGGAATTTGAGCTTCCCTTCGGATGGGAATACCCTCCCACCCACCGGGAAAGCCGTGATTGGTGGCGGTAGTAGTAGTGGCAATAATCAGGGAGGGAGTGGGGGAAGCATTTCCACCCTCAATACACCCACACCCACCTCCTGTTCCAAACAAAATCAGGCCTCAAATCAAAAATTCTCCACCGTCAGCTACGCCCAGGTCGATTTCATTAAGAGTTCCGATGACGTGAAGCGCAATTGAGGTCAGGAGAACGCTAGGTTAGAAATTGATAGGAAGAGACGTCGATTTAACTAACAATTGTAATTTAATCTACTATATTAGTTATTAAGAACTGTGGAAGGAATTTTGATTTTTTTTGTAGAAGAAAATATCATATTTTTTGAAATGTCTACATAAGACACAAGATTTCCTCCGAAAAAAATCACCAGAGATAATTAAACTGACTTTTACCCCGGGAAAATGTCCCTAACTTTCTCCGCCAAAATGTTTTCGACTAAACGTCCCTTTAAAAGCAGATTTTGTTGTGAATAAGGAAACATGTTTTTTTAAGGGAAACTAATTACGGAAAAAAAAAGTTCCATTTTATTTTCAATGCAGTCATCTAATACCGAGATTATGAAAAAATACGAGGATTTACTGTTTTTTTGTTGAAGAGTCATATTCATATTGTTACTACTATTTTTTAAGGCATGAATGTCCCTTTGTAAAGGTTGAAATGGAGAGGATGAGGTGTGTGTATGTATGTATATGTTTACATAATTTAAACAAACAACTAACAATAATGTGAAGCAATATATATGTACATATATGTATATAGCTTTTATGAGAGAAAGAGAGTGTGTGCTGGCTATACTTATATTCAGACTATATCCATAAATATATAGAAATTCACATATATACAAATATATTTATTTATATGAAAGATAGTATTTTTTGATCACTCCAAAAAACAATTGTTTCCTTTATAGTTTATAAGAAACATTAAATTAGATACAAATAATGAACAGTAATATGTTTAAGGAATAATTGTTATCTAAAATAATAATAATCGTGTCACTCCAGTGACTTTTATTCTTGTGTGCTTTGCTTCTTTATATAAAGTAAAAGAAACTAAAGGGTGTGAGATATATCATGGAAAGAAATTATATATAGACCTAAGTACTATTTTTTGCTTTTGTTTTGTTTTGCATTTTTTTGGTTGTTTGTTCCCGATGAAGCGAATTTTGTGGTGCGTAACAAAAATTTTAAACAATTGTATTAAGTAGAGAGAGAAAAAATTAATTATAATATCGTTGTTATAGATGTACTAAAACAATTATTGTTATAGATTTAAAATGGCATGTGGCCATTGCATGTATGTAAAAAAAAAATAGTAAAATTTATTATTAATTATTATTAATAAAACGGTAGAAGTGAAAATGACACAAAGGTAGAGGGAATTTTACGAAAAACAAATTGCAAAATTTGGTCATTCAGGTTTTTTAGAAATTTCTAGGCATAATTTTCCGTATGAAATCAGCATTGGCAAAATGAGAAATACTTAGGTTTGCAATTTTTTTCAGGAAATATATACGAATGATTGAAAACCCCCGCCAAGTATAATTTTATGAGAAAACAAATACAACAATAAATAATACAAATACACGACGAAATTGTTATTGTCTGCAATAATCACGTGACAAGTAAGGAATTCCCTACAAATATTATTCATTATATTTTTAAAGAAAGAAAATTATATAAAATTAAATCTGGGTATAAATGCAAGAATCGAAAATGGAACAAATCTTTGTGAGACATTAATATTATGAATTAGATTAAAATATGAATAATAATTAAAACAAAAAAAAGTAAACTAGAAGGAAGTAACCGCTACAATGGTGGAGGCACAGTGCCAATTAATAGTAGAGTACATTTAAAAAAAAAAGGGGAAGCAACAAAGAAAATTAACCTGTACATTTTTTTTCGAAACAAAAATCGTTGCCCGCATTTATGTTATTTATTATAACTCGTTTCACGATCGTTATTTTTTCTGAATAGCAATTAAAATAATAACAGCGCGCAGTAGTTTCGTTTTTTCTCTTATTTCCTTATATGGTGATGTACCGATACTCCTGGCCGAATGATTGTATTGACCTTATCTTTTACTAGTCCCGTAAAAGATACCTTTAGGTATGCATAGTTACTTTTTAAATATGTTACACACATATGAAATATGCTCAGTTTTTTTCATTGTATATAAAATAAATTTTTCGTTTTAAAAAACAGCGATTTACTTCTGTTTGTACAAGTCTGGTAAAAGGGTATAGAAATGCTTATAAAATGATCCCACTTTTTGCTATCAACTATAGTTTTAAAGGGAAAATGTAATTTTTTTTGTATATTGAAAAAATGGGGGGAATGGTTTATTTTGGTGTAGGAGGGGAAGAATGGAAGACATTTTTCTGAAAAAAACATTCAGGAAGAGCTCAGACACTGCTGTTTTATTTAATGTTATATTATTAAAGTTTAATTGTTTATATTTTTTCAAGAAAAAAAAATTACCATATGTGCAAGGATCAAGGAATATGCTCAGAGCACCCAAGGTTATAAAGGAGAGTAAGACAAGAAAAGGTGGGGATTTGTTGGGACAATTTTTCTGTTGTTTTTAATAATACAATTTAAATGATAATTATTTTAAAAAACCGTAATAATGTCCCCCATGCCCATGTGTATGTTGTTCAGCCCGCATTATTACAGTGGTCAAAAGGAAATTCATGTGTTCAGCAACATTTTTTTCTTTCATTCTACTAAGCGAAAAGGAAATAATTTTTAGGAGTAGGAATTATCATGGAAAAGCACATTTATAATTAAAAATATTCTGGGCCTCAAAGGGTCAGGCGAGAGTATAAATATGGTTTTATCTTCTTTTTTGTACATATACACATTCTTGCAGGCAAAATAGTCCTTACTTTGGATTAGTTATTATTTTTGCGCTACAAAAGCTTTGGTGAGGACAGTTTAATTATGAAAATAGATCAGAAATTGTTGTTAAAATGTCAAAAAATGGTATGAACAAATCAAAATTTGGTTTCAGAATTGTTACTTAAATTTTGAAAATAATTACACGAAAATCGTAATATCTGTAGAACCTAATAAGAATTTACCAAAGCCGGAATATGTTTGTAAAAAATAATTAATTAATGGCTTAATTAAAACAAGTTAAAGGTTTTTCCCTGGCCTCACCAATGATTTTTGGATTTCTTTATATTGAAAATTAATATTGTAAAAGAACATTAGTTAAATAATTTGTTTCTCTTGCTATATTTTGTTCTGTTTTTTTTTCGTAATGTGATGATAATTTACGACGATGCTTATTATTGATTAGACTTGTAACATTAGTTTTTAATTGTAGTTCCAATTATAAGTACTGAGAAAAACACAGAGGAAATGGTCCTTTTCAATACTATTTTATTTATTATACAAATTAATTTTTAGAAAGCGAATTCCCATGTAAAATAACATGTACATACTGCCGGAAACCCTCTTTCCCCCCGTTTGGGATTTATAATATTAATTAATATCAAATATAGAAAAAAACGAAGGAATTAGTGTCTAAATCCCCCTTGATTTTATTATTGTTTTGCTTTTATTTATTTAGTCCATCCATTTTTCAGAGTTTTTTTTTGTTTTCCTCCTTTGTTCCCGCTCGTGTATAACCGATAAAAAACAACCATTTTTTTATAATAAAAAAAAAAGAAAAATCGTACAGGTTTATTTTTTCCCCTGTGGTTTAAAAAAATATTTATTGTTATTTATTATAAATATAATATTTTAATTAAAACAAAATGTGTATCACAACCCCAAGAGAGAGAAGAATTCCTATAAGAAAAAAAAATGTACTCCTGGAATAAAGTACCGGAAACGTTTGAACGAATCAAGTCAATCAGTAATCCTAATAATTATGTAATATATTAAGGAATTTATTGATATATATATATATATTTATTTATTTATTATATATAGAAAAAATGTTATTTATAAAAAAAAGGTATATTATACATATGAATGTATGGATAAAAAAAATTCCGTGAACAACTTTTTTCGAAACGAAGGCTTTAAATGGAATACATATGTATAGTATATATTCTCTATATATACATGGATTATTATATATGGATAAGATTATATATACTAATTTGTAGGAAATATACAATAGTGTAATGCCCAACGCCTAACTATACATATAGGAACGTTATAATTATACGAAAAAAAAACACAGATTTAAAAAAATGGGAAAAAGTAGAAAAATGGATAAAAAATGGAAGCGGAAAATGGGAAGGAAACCTTAGAGAGACTTGCTAAATATTAATTTAAAAAAAAACGAAAACTGAATTTTATTTATTTTTTCCTGCTGTTGAAGATCACAAGAGAGAAATGTAAGAGAGAGAATCATCACTGGAATGGAATGTCAAAATACACATGTCTTCAATGGAAGGTGAATTTGTAAAAAAAAACAAATGGGGAAAAAATAAGAATTTCAACAATGTATACATTTTAAGACAATTATTTTAAAATGAAAAAAATGTTATATTAATAATAATGGCTGTTATTATCTAGGAATAAATGCTGTAGCTCTTGTGTTAAACTATATTTTTTTGCGGATTTTCGTTCCATTTTTTTATTTTGGCTTGTTTTACTTTCATTTTTTTGCATTTTTGATTACATTCTCGGCTTTCTCTACAGTTTCGTGGCTTATCATCTCATTTTTTTGCTGTCATTTTGACTCATCTGAATGCAAATTCATATCGGTTATTCCATTTATTTTAATTTAATTATATTCGGCTGCTTTGCTTTCATCATAGAACAAAACGCTATTTTCGGATAAAAATGTCTTTGGCCTCAGCAATTTCGGCAGGAATTCCAATTTATGGAATTGTAAAATTGGAAAATGACAAGCCGGAAGGACAACGAAAAATATTTTTGGCTCTGCTCTTCCAGCATTTATTACAGAATTTCCGAGGAAAATCTGGATAATCCTGGGACAATTTAAGCTTCCCGAATTCAAAAGAGGTTTTTAAAAGAAGTTGCAAATTACGATTTACACAGAAATAAATTAAAAGCGATATTTTGTATTGATAAGAAATTATTGAGAAATTTTCTCCATCAAAAATGGTCCTTCGAGCCTGGAAAATGTGTTTCCATACGAAAAATAAAACATTGTTATAGACATTGTTATAGATAAAATTACCAAAACGAATCAAACCAACGAAATCTCCGAAACAAAAAAAAAAACTCAAAAAGGGCCTCTGAAATTTTATGGAATTATTTCAAAATGGAACTTGATCCTTCCAGGACAATAGAACAAAACGAAAAAAAATATTTTGATGTGTAATTTAACCTTTCCGAACATTTACTGCCATAAAATGGAGGAAACTATACAAAATCTATTTTATGATAAAAAAAAGTTTAATGTTCAATTTTAAAACTGTCTTCTCTCCATAAAAATCTCTCTTGTGGCTTCAAAAAATTGATGAAAAACCATTTTCTAATATTTTTGATGAAGTGGGGTAATATAGTAAGTTATAGAATGAAATAATGTGTATAGTGTGTGCATAAAATCGTTTAATATAACAGCTATAATTAAATATTACAAAATACATTAACTATTAAAACAAAAAAATATGCCTCTCATTCATGAATCCATATATACGATTTGCTCAATTTATAGGACTATAACATTTATAATGACTAATAGAACACGATAGAAGAAGAATCTTTATAAGCAAGTTTTAGGTAATACATCAATTTTGGTAAATTTTAAAATGCATTCATGAACCCCTTAAATCACTAGCTTTT
This sequence comes from Disparrhopalites patrizii, assembly GCA_034698585.1. Taxonomy (NCBI): domain Eukaryota; kingdom Metazoa; phylum Arthropoda; class Collembola; order Symphypleona; family Sminthuridae; genus Disparrhopalites; species Disparrhopalites patrizii. Next base: position 9,976 of record JAQGBT010001681.1, on the reverse strand, counting down.
GTTTGTCCATTCATAGCGTGGCGCAGGAAATAATTTAAATGGCTGCGAATATATACAAACATGAATAATTTTTTCGAAATAATATTTTTTAAGTCTATTTTTAAAAATATATCCGTTTTCTGTTCTTATGACATTACAAAATAGTTGAAAAATTTATTTATATAAATTACAAACTAAATTTATTAATTCAAGACCATTAATTTAATTGGAGGTCTATTTTTCCTTCAAACTTAAAATTAATAATTTTATTCGTTCAAAATTAATTTAGTTAATTCCAAATCTATTTATTTTATTCAAAATTAATTTTAGTAATTTATTTTGAGAATTAGAGGTACATTTGCAAAAGTTTGAAAATTATCGTAGTAAAAATTTAAAAAAAATTAATTCGCATTAAATATCTATGAACTTAAGTGAACTCCGCCAAAGAAAAACAGAAAAAAAAACTACGAAAAAAGGTGTCAATTCACTGCCGTTTTATGCCGTTGTGTATAGCTGTAATGAGTAAAAGAAAAAAAGACATTTAATATACTTCTAAGGCCTTTCACATATTTATATACATACATACATTATATCTTTATACTTATTATCAAATGAGCGATATAGTTAATACGAAGGTGGTTTTTATATTTTTTAACTATTTTCACCGTTCAAATGCTATAGAAAAGCAACGACATTTTTAGGTGGTAAAAAAATGTTATCTTTAGTATTATCTATAGCAGCCACAGTGAGCCATGTGCAACAACGAAATTACGCAAGAAAAAACAAATACAGGTGACAATTTTGCAATCACAATAAGCTGAGTTAAATAAAATAATTATTAGAATAACATATTTATTATCCATAATAATCCCATTTAATTTCCTTTTAATTTTTCCCGTAAATTTTTAAAATATAAAGCGCAGCTGAAGCTTCAGCCTTAGTGCTGTTCCGTTTATATCATAGTGCTGAATTCCGCATATTAATCACGTGTATGGGAGCAACAATGTTTAGCATGTAAGAAATGTGTGAATGGATATACAATTTTTTGGAGCAAAGTAAATGAAATTTAACTACATTAAAAAAAATTAAAAATATATTAAAGTTATTTTAAAGATAATTGTTGCAAAATTAAAATTAAAAAGCTTTAAGATAAGCTTCTGGGTCAATGTCAAACGAAGTGTACAAGGAAACTAGATGTTAACATAGTTACAAAATTTAGCAGACTTAGCAGAATAAAATACAGAAAAAAACATATTAATTAAAAATGTGTGAGATAGTATGGTGTGACCTGCCTTTAACCATGGAATGATAGCAATTAAAATATATTATAGGTAAATATAAATCTGTGTAGAGAATATGCGATAGTCCAAATTAATGAGAAGACAATTTAATTGAAATTTAATTACAATTCTGTCAATTTAAATTTATTTTACTCAATTTATTTATTTTTAAAATTAATTTTTTAGTTTAAATTACCAAGTAATATTTTAACATTGACTTACTTTTGAATTTTCGTAGTCACTTTTGAATATTCAAAATTATAATTTGGATTTTCTATTCTATTGTATGCTGTTTTTCTTTCATAACATTGAAATTTTATGTAGAAAAACGAACCCAAAGCAGTCATGCGACAAGAATGTTAAGAGCTTGAATGTTGAAAGTTTCCGTACAATTTTAGTACAGAAGGACCCGGCTTTGTTCAAGAGAATAATTCAAAATAAAAGTGAAAAAAAAATTATTATAAAATACATACATACACAGAAAATATTTTAAAAGTATTACATTTTGCAGGGCTAAAAAAACGTCATTATCATGCAATAAAATATTAAACCTTATATTATAATAAATAACACAAATAACAATATATACATACTAATAAAATATGGTAAAAAGTAAAAATGTATTTACTTGCCAAAGGAATATATTTTGCTTGTGAGTCAGAGAAACTTATTGTATAAGTGGTAAGATACAATTTGGCTCATTTTAAAATTCTAAGAAATATAGCTACATAAAAGCAAAAAAAAAAAAAAAAAAATACGGAAAAAAATCGATGAAAAATTGAGAAGGACATAAAGTCAGAACTTGATTAAAAGCAAAAGCGCGTTTTTACACAAAAAATATTTGCGCACCATCGAATTTTAAGATGAAAACTGTGCCGGGCAAAATTCATTAAGTTTTATTTTGAAAATAATTAAAATGAAAAAAAAAATAAAAAAAAACACTTTACAATAACCCTTTCAAAGGGAACCCCAGGAAAATACGCTCAAAGAAGTTACCAAAGAAATAATAATAGTGGTTAATAGTAGCAAATATTATACTATTAATTAATACTTTTTCGACTAATTAATTAATTATAATTGTTAAATTTCAATACTAAACTAACATTTATTTACGAGGCTTTAAAAGGTGTGAAACAGAACATATTTTTAGTAATTTGCAAAAGGTTGGCAAATGTTGAATAAATTCCTTATGCAACACCGATGCTTATGCTGGTATTAATGAATGTTACTATTAATTAATAATTACAATTATTAGTGTGTTAAAAACTAAATTAGGAAGCAAACAAAAGTATTCGAAAAAAAATGAGGCTTTGCTTGGAAGAGCGGGAAAACTTGGTGTATTCAAAAAAAAAGAAGCTTTAAAAAAACCATTAATTTAGCATTCCATTGTTAATGTAGTTTAGACGTAGTTAAAAAGTTATATTTGCTATTGCATTCGTAGTAAGCTTCATGCTTAGCTTTTATTAATAAATATAGTTATGTACAGAATCGATATTAATTTATGCCGAAGAAGCTCGATTCAAAATATGTTAATTGCGCAATCAAATTTCGTGTTAATCCCGTCTTTTATCATTAGTTCAACTGCACAGGACGGGGGCGCCTGCGCATAGAAATACAACGCTTTTGAAGGAAATAAATACTTTTTCACGCTTAGCATTTTCCTAATTGGAATTATCTTCTGAACGGGTCTTTGATAATGGAGTTAATGTTGTTATTTGTTAAGATTTAAAATTTTAAAAATCAAATTTCACTTCCAGTCTCACCAAAAAATGTTTCAAATAATTTTTTTTAATTGCGTGCGTCAAAAACTAGAAATATTGCGTGTGCGCATGTGTATTTACATGTTTTATTGGAATGCGCCTAGATAATTAGGAACTTAACACTGTTAAAGTTAATTTGAATTTAGCTGTATTAAATTATCTGCATTAATCAACAATATATGGGCAGATTTAGTCTTGTAGCGTCGATCAGTTGTATGGCGCTGTTGTTTTTTAACGCTTAAATTTATAGTTGAAATCGCAATTAAATTGATGTTGTCTCCAAAAATTACAATTAAAATTTTGGAAAATATGCAAAAATATGGGGAAATTAAAAAAAAAATGCATTCGTAAAAACTGTTGTGGGAAATGTTTTGGAAAACTTTCAAAAAATATATTTTCCTCTTGCTGAAAAAAACTATTAATTGTCACAATTTTACTATTTAAAAATAAATAATGAAATATGTATTTTCTTAAATTAGATTTGTTCAAGTATTTTCTGAGAATTGTTCTTGTAAATCCTTCAAACTCTATAAATGAAAAACTCTTTTCAAAGCAACCAATCTACTACTATAAAAATGTAACTACACTAATACTAACGACAATTTAAATGCCTTTTCGAGACTTAATAATGATTAACTAAATATAAATATACATTTAAAATGTATAGAAGACTATTGTAAACGAAATAGCGACTGTTATTATCCTGTACATATTCTTAAGACTTATAATGGTTGGGTTTGGGTAAGGCTGTATAGAAAAAAAAGGTCTGACAAGAAATGAAAGGCATTTTGGAAGAAATAAAAATTGTACGGGATAGATTGAGAAAGAAATAATAAAAAAAAACGAAAGAAATAGTTTTGTAAAACGACTTGAAAAATTTATCACCATTTTTGACTACAAGTGATGGGAAGATGGAGTGGAAAAATTTAGTGAAAAAAAGTGTTTTGGATCTGGAAAATGTAATGGTTTTTCAAAAAATGAAAGGAGAATTGGATTGGATTGTTTCGGATGGTTTTTTTCTAAAAAATTATGATCCGATTTAGCATAAAATAGCTTCCTTTCAACTTATATACAAATAAATAGACGAATAATTAAAAATTAGAATTTCAATTTAAAAATATCAAATTTCGCTCCGCCTCCTTGAAATCAATTGATTTTACTCCAATTTCCCCGCCGAATTTATTGGTATTAAAATATTGGGAAAATTAATTATAAAAAAATTATTGACGCTCATTTTTATTTTAAAAAAATATGAATGAATTTCTTTAATTTTTTAGTTTGAATTGTGAATTAATAAACTCAATGAATTGGTTTACGTACACATGTATGTACATATATTGATATATTATTTAGTACGGCGTTATATTATTAGCTACTATATTATTTAATAATAAACTCGTAGTTTTAATTTTAATCTGCAAATTTAATTAATAATAAATATTTTACCTAATTACAATTAATTTTCGAAGAATATTCTTGGTTCTGAATATAACTTTGAAATTGCCAACATAATATCGATGGTAAAGACTCAAATTTGAGCATTTCCTGGCGGTACTAATTCTGGAAGAAAAATCTTACTGCTCCTTGATTTATTCAACAGAATTTGGGCCGGAAGGGAATGATCCTATTTGAGTGTTTATCGAAGATACCAAGGTGTCAAGTGAACGTATGGCTTATGAAATATATTTTTAATGATTTACGTTAGGTCATATTTGACCTTAAGGTCACTCCCGTGAGTGGAGGGTTTACGTTACAATTTATGGACTTTTGTAATACAATATAATGTTATATGATCTCTTTCCCTTTGTTCTGTGTATTACGTCTATCACGTTCATTACGATTAATTATAGTCATCAACCCATACAAGTTAAGTTATTCTAAACCTTATATGCCATACTTTTAGCGGACTTAATAGACATCATGTAATACTTTGGGCTAAATAGTAATAAAAAATGAAAAATAAAACGATTATAAATTAAACACTTTTTTCGCCTTCGTCTTCATTCCTAAAAAGCATTTTTCTCATCGTAGTTTTCTAAACGCGATACGGTTTACTTTGATTGTGTTCTTTAATTTTTCTCAAAGAATTCCTCGGCATTTTTATCGAAGAATTTTCCATTCATGGTTCCTGCCCTGCCTTGCATTAAAAATACAAATATCGACGATGCAAATCGCTTTTCGCCTAATAGCATGAGCAATTCAAAATTCATCGAAGCGATGGATCGCAAAATATCTTGCTAGTGATCCCCTTTATTATCAATGAAATCTGATAATTTTGAATTTACGCAGAAATTTGATAGGGCACTAACGCTTTTAAGCTTCGATGTACACCAAAAACATTTATCGATAGCTTACACCGATTCATCGGGATAGGAAAATGAGGTAGCATTGTAATTTACCTTGGTCGAAAATGCCGTTAACGTCAATATTTGCAATGCAGAATGTTCATTGACGACAAAGTCGATGCAAATTACAAATTACATCGATTATTAAATTTAAGCAAATTACAAATTACATCGACGATTAAAACCAAGCAAATTACAAATTACATCGACGATTAAAACCAAGCAAATTACAAATTACATCGATGATAAAATCGATGCAAATTACACATCAACGATTAAATCGATGCAAATTACACATCAACGATTAAATCGATGCAAATTACACATCAACGATTAAATCGATGCAAGTTACATCGGACCACATTCGAATATACGAGAGCCTAAAAATGCGGAGCAAAGTCGAGTTAAAAGAGCACCCACAAAATCCCTGAATGATTACTCATAAATAGCCCTATTTATTTTTATTGGCGCGAAAATTTAAATTGATCTGCCATTTGGATCCATTTGCAATTTGCAAAAGTCCAAAAACGCTCGTTAACGTACAATTTATCGTTTTTACCATCAAAATATGAATATCATTAAAAAAAATATTTCTCTCCATCATAATGCGATTTGGATACACGAAAATTCTCTCATGAATTATGAGGGAACTTTGAATGCAAGGCTCGGAGGGAAATAATTCATGGGAAGAATTCCAGCTGATAAAATCTTGGCACGATAAGCATACGGCCAGAAAGTGTTGCACGATCACCGACTGAGAAAAAGACACCTGCTCAAAAAACTTTTTCTTATGGCCTTCTCTCAAGATTCCATATTTGAAATGATTTCACCCGGAAGAAAGTTGTGGCTTTTCTGCCCCTCCGAAAAAAAGCAACAAGTTCAATGTGGAGATAAAATTTATCTCTCTCCCGTCCATTCCCGAGCTCTTTAGGATTTCCTGGGGAAAGCGTCTCTGTGTGTGTGTTGTCGCAAACCAAACAAAATAACTGAAATGGATGTGGACGTTTGCCACGCTATTCACTTGGGAAGGGGAAATTGCAAACCGCAAATAATGTTATTAGGCCATTGGAAAGCCGAGGGAGACGGGGGAAAGCTACGGAAGAGAGAAAGTGGAGGAGAAAGCTGATGAAAATCTTGTCTTGTCCTCATATTTTGTCGCATAATTGCGGAAATACATGCCATGGCATTTACAGAGCTTACTTTCCCCCTCGAGTACTCCCGTTTCCATAAATTCTGGAGCTGCCACTACGAACGTCACCCGCAATAAATTGTGCTTTCTTCCCTGTATTTTATTACTCTGGGACTACTCTAAGCCTTCTCCCTTGATAAATAATCATGGAAATCAGAAGGAGAAACAAATGTGTGCCCTTTCTATGTATGCTGTCCCATTTCCAGAATAAATAATCAGAATTTTTCCTATAAACTTCTCCAGAGATTTCTACCGTTTTTCATTTCAGCCCCGGTTTTTTCCAGCATATTTTTGCAGTTTCCAGATGTTGGGAGTTTCTTGCTTCTGTTCCTCTAACTTCCATTTCTGGCTTTTGTACTTTTCCAATTTTAAATATAGCCTTTCTCCATATTTTCTCTGGTTTGAATTAATTCTGCCGTTATTTTTCCATGCTCCTTCTTCATGTTCTTTTAAGCTCGTTGGATTTTGCCCTGAGTCCTACTTTTGGTTAATCTTTATGTATTTTCTTCTTTTTACGCATTTATTGGTAGATACTTGCACTTATTCTGTTTGTAAGCTCTGATTTCCTTTTCTGTGCACGCGTCTTTTTCTACTTTTGGCTCTTTCGTCGTTATACATAGAGGTATTTGTATTTGATTTTGTGTTTTTACGTTGTGTTCCTGATTTCTGTTTCTTTTTACATTCTCTTTGTTTTTCTTCCCAAAATTTTTTGCGCTGCTTTCCCTCCCCAGATTTTAGCTCTGAATTCTCTTTTTCCCAATACTTTTTACCAATCTATCACTCCAAAATTTCGCTCTAATTTTTCTCTCCCCATATTTTTGCTCTGTTTTTTGTCCCTTACGTATTGTTCTGCCTTTCTCTTTTCGAAATTTTTTCTGCTGTCTCACTTTCCAAATTTTGCTGTGATTTTTATAACTTTTGCTCGGCTATTTTCGTCCATATTTTTGCTAAGCTTGTTCTCACTCCACAATTTTGCTCTGCTTTCTCTCCCCGAATTTTTGCTCTGAATTCTCTTTTCAAATTTTTTGCTCTAATTCTCTGTTCAAATTTTTGCTTTAATTCTCTTTTCAAATTTTTGCTTTAATTCTCTTTTCAAATTTTTGCTTTAATTCTCTTTTCAAATTTTTGCTTTGGTTTGTCCAAATTTAATTTTCGCTCGGATTTTTCTGTTTTCAAATTTGTGCTCTAATTCTCTTTTCAATTTTTTTCTGGAATTCTCTTTTCAATTTTTTCGGAAATTCTCTTTTTCAATTTTTGCTCTAATTCTGTGTTAAAATTTTTGCTGTAATTCAGTTTTTAACTTTTTTCTCTAAGTCTCGTTTTAACTTTTTTCTCTAAGTCTCTTTTTAAATTTTTGCTGTAATTCTCTTTTTTACTTTCTCGAATTCTGTTTTTAAATTTTTGCTCTGATTTTTCCAAATGTACGTTTTCTCTTTTCAATTTTCGTTCAGTTGTTTCTGTATTCGTTGATCTCTCTGGTTTTCCCGCTTTTCATTTTTTTTCTCTGCATTTATTTTTCGCTCTGCTTTCCATCATCTCCATACATTTGTTCCTTTGAATTTTCTCTGTTGACTTTTGTACTTTCACCGTTTCCGACGTTTCAATATCTTTCATCGTATCCTTTCTGCCGAATTTTCCTTTTCCTTTCTCATGATGTGATAATGTGTCTCAGTTTATGATTTCGATGCTTAGTTAATTGTTCTTCAAATTCTCATTTTCTCTGGCTCTTGTATGACATATTCTCATAACCTTACCTATTTTTGCTTTCACCCTCGGAACTTTTATCTTCTCCCTCTGAACCGTTGCTTTCTCCCAACAATTTGTTACCTTCCCTTTGACATGCTTTATCCCCATATTTTGGCCCTCAAAATATTGACTCATGTCTTCCACTTTCCCCTTATCGGGGATTCTTTCATCTCCTCCCGCGCCATCCGTGCTTCCCCCGTTTTTCCTCTCTCGATCTCTACCCCACAAAATTCTCCGCCTGGCTGCCACCCGAAATCCGTGGCGTTTCTCAGGTTTTCCTTTATCGCCCAAAACTTGTCCCCTCCCACGGTAGTACATTGACGTTTTCCATATATTCCCTTCATGCATACGTACATTGACTTTCCCTTATCCCTTTTCTCTGTGTACTTTCCCCTGTTGATTCCTCTAGAGTTTCCTCCACACACATCTCTAATACTTTCCCTTCTATTTGCCTGCATTGGAAAATACGCCCACTTTCCTCCCGGAACAATTCCAGAGGGAAAACACGGTTCTTTAGTCGTGTGGTTTGACAGGAAACAAGTTGGTACAAAAATATCACCGGCTGGGATATCTATTTTTTTTTATACCCCCGCAGTTTCCTTTATATCCCCTTTATGGGCTCTGAGGCTACAATCCATTTTTTCTTATTCAGTATAAAACATGACATTGTTACACAAATAGCTAAAAATATTTCCCATCCATCCAACTCCCTTTTTTCTTCCATAATCCCATGGCTTTTCCTTCCCTTTTCCCACCGATGACTTTCTCCCATTACAATCTGGGGCTGAACGTGAAATATTTCGGTTTTCCCACTTTTCCCTTTGATTCTCAAGACATTTTAGCCATTTTTTTTGTCCATTCAAGTACATTCAGGGTGCATTCACACAGAATATCGCGGTTATGCAGCCAATATTTCTTTTTGGGGGGAACTGTTTTGTTCAGCATCAGTTGTGGGACTCAAGAGCAAATAATGGCAGAACATGCGAGGGGCATTGAATCGGCGAGTACAGAAGGACGATACGACAAGGAAAAAAAAGAAAATGGGAATAATGAAGAGCGAAATCGGCATACAGTTGGGCTAAAAAGCGGGATAAGTACAATAAGAAAGGGGAGAAACCAGTTGGGCAAAGGTGCGAAAAGACAACCGGGTAAGGCAAAGTAGTGTTCACAGAGAAAATATAGAGGAAGGAAGGACAGAAGAATAGAATAGAAAAGCAAGCATAAATATGACGAAAGAAATGGAACGAAACTCCGAGAGAAAGCGAGAGAAATGACGACAAATAAAAGACCTATGTCAAATTAGAGAGAGAACGCAGGATAACTGAAGAGCGACAAGGATAACGGAGAAAGCAAACAGACACGAAAACAGAAAACGCGGTGGAAATGACAAAAGCGAGCCAAATTAAGAAAACAAGGCAAATAGTGAGTGTGAGAGAAAAAATAAAAAGCGAATTCAATAGCAAAAATAGTTAAAAAGGAAATTCAATGGAGAAACAATTCAAAAAGAGAAAGAAATTCAAATAGAAACAAATCAAAAAGAGAAAGAAATTCAAATAGAAACAAATCAAAAAGAGAAAGAAATTCAAACAGAAACAAATCAAAAAGAGAAAGAAATTCAAATAGAAACAAATCAAAAAGAGAAAGAAATTCAAATAGAAACAAATCAAAAAGAGAAAG
>JAQGBT010001680.1:0-29711 GCA_034698585.1 Disparrhopalites patrizii | reverse complement strand
TAATAAAAGACTGATCTCTGAATCTCCATTCACATCTTTGGCTGAGCAAAGATCTTCCTGGTTATTGATAGATCTTACCGGATGGTTTAAGATAATATCCGGATTAGCATTGTGTAACAATTGCATCATCCCATTGTCATGAAGACAATGCCCCATCATCCCATATGAGTGTGATGATGTGAAGGATGACAAGAGAGTAATCATGTGAATGATCACTATCACTATCTTATAATATTACATATGTGTAGTTATATTAATGTGTTCCGTATTTTTTTGCTGTTCAGTTTTGATTGGATTTATCACTCGTAGACAATGTAGACAAAGAAAATGTCATGCAAACTTGCCCGGTTCGAATTCGAGAAATGGTATTTAGGACTTTTTATAAATGTACGTTTATAAGCAAGGTGACAAGCTGACAAGTTGACTTCTTGAAGTAACTGTAATGTAATGACAGTACCGGCAATCTCAAGTCTAAGCCAACCGTGTGTTCTACCATTTTACAATCCTACCTTTTTCAATATCATTGGATGTAATATTTTCAAAAGCACCTACGTATATACAAAATACAAAAGTGATTACGTATGCGTAATGTATATACGCATAAATGCGTAAGTATAATACGAAATACGAGCTATTGTATTACGTAAATTATAATAATACGTAAGTATATTACATATTTCATAAAATGTAAATTCGAGGGCGGTGCTGTATTTGGTCGTGGGGTATTCTAAATAATCCGTTATCCGTTAACTTGCGAAAATCGTAATCCAAATCTATAATTCAAAATTGCGTTTTTGTTTTTCAAATTCATAATCCCTATCCAATGGCCAATAGAATTTGTAATAATCCATAATCCCATGCAAAATGTGTAATCCAACAATACCCTGGTTGTATATATTATATATATGTGTATCTTGAGTCACTGTTCATACTGAAAAAAGACGTACCAAGTACCAATATTACTAAAATCACTGTCCACCAAACACCAAACTAGTGGTTGGCACTGGCACGGTGTGATTGTTTCTTGTAGTTCCTTTTGTTTTTATTTATAAAAGATACAACAAACAAATAAGTTACTTTGGGTTGTCTTTTGTCTCAGTCTCGAAAAATTAATGAAAAGGAAAGGATATGATGTTTTTATCTTGACCTTGACTTGTGTTCTTAAAACTTGGGTCTCTGAAGCAGAGTGGTAGTGGAACTGGCACATGTATCAGCAAGAGGTCGAAATGGTGGTGGAGGAAATGGCGCATCAAGCAGAGGTTACAGAAGAACACCGACCTCCGGCGGGTACAGTAATATTAGTAATACTCGCACGGGCAGCGGTGTTACTGATTGTGGCCGTAACAGAAAGTAGGTTTAAACTCCTTTTTTTAGCACGTAATATTTATTTTTGGGTATGTTTTTGGCTCTTTCAGAGTTATCGTGGAGCGGGCTCGAGGCGTGCCCCGAGATGGTCGAGGTCGTTCATCACGACGAGGGCCACCTCGAGGGTCCGACAAGTAAGTTGATTTTCCAAGGCATTTTCTACAATGCTTGTCCCGCAAAAAACGAATGGCCAATGCTAAAACTAACTAAGTAAACTGTATGTGGGAACTTCTTGCGAAAGAATTCCAGTTTACTTCTTTTAAACCGTAAATGAGAGGCATTTAATCTGCTTTTAACAGTAATCGCTTATTTGCTTTGCAACTCTTCAGTTTGATTGTCTGAATAACTTGGTCTTCTTTACAAGTGAATCATCTTGTTTGTACTCCTATTGCTACAAACATTTGAGTAACATCCTTTATTGCTGGTGAAAATCTAAATTGTCTTCTCTGAAATAGCTGAAAACCTAATCATTTATGTATTTGTTCCTGCTACATCTGTTTCTATTTGTCCATGTCCAACCTTGATATGATGTTTCTGTATTTTGAAGTTGAAAAAAGTTAATGCCAGAGTTGGTTTTGTACATAGATGCTGCAGAATAGTAGCATTTATTTCTGCTCTCGTGTTGTCTAAATTGCTCGTAATCAGTTGTTGCTTCTGCTTTCCAGTTTCCCAGGTCTTATAAGGCTACTGTTTTTTTTGTTTTCATTCGCGCTGTGGGCACAGGTACGGTCCTCCAACTAGAACCGAATATCGTCTGATCGTCGAAAATTTATCGAGCCGTGTGTCGTGGCAGGTAAGAAACCCATTTTTCTACTTATACACATACTACATACGTCATTTGTTTGGTAACCAGGTTTATTCTCCTGTTTATTCAACGTATATAGGCAAAAATGCTTTGAATTTACTGGCAAATAAGTCATTTTCACGGGGTAGGTAAAGTTTATAGGATGAGCTTGTTGGAGCTCAGCTCAGTTGTCAGTTGTACTGGTTTAAGAGGTAGATTACTACATTCAACATCGTGTTTAACATAAATCTGAAGACCCCTACGTGTGTCAACCCGAGACTTACCGTATTCCCTGTTCAATGGCCAACCAAATTACATTGTTTGGACCTCCGATCTGTGTGTGCCTTAATCGAGAACGAAATACCATTACCTCTACCTTGGCCCATGTCAGCAGCAAGAGAAAATGTCCCAAAAACCATAACCTTACGCCACTTGTGGGCCCTAGCCTCTTGTCTGGTTTGGATCAAATTAAGTGCTATTGAAAAAGCAACCAACAAACCAACTTGCCCATTGACCGATCATCGACATCATCGGGCTTAGAAAACATCATATTGAGACCATCAGTTGTATACAGAACAGAGTTGTCGATTTGTGAAAAAGAAAGCAGGAACAGATAACACTGTGGATATTAGATGTAGTGGGAGGAGATTAATTTAGTCGATAGGAAGAAGATATACTCTAGGGCGTCTAGGGCAAGAAAATCAAATTCTTTGTGCAGGTTGTTTTTTAGGCTCGCGGGTAGCAAAGAATTACAGATCTCAGACTATCTATCAAGGTGATCAAGCTCGAGATGAGGCATATATTTATTATAAATGTGTATAGTCATACTGTTACTAATATGTTTAATGTAGAATGCATTGATTATTGCGATACAGATTTGAAAACGAAAACATTTTGTCGGTAGTATTTGTAAAAGAAAACATTATGTAACGATTTGAAATTTCAAACGGCTTTTAGTTATATGTGCGCAGTTGCACATATATTTTTGTACCGGTAACCAACTACATACAGTTTGATTTTATAAGTGTATAAAGCATATTCCTTAGATTATGACAATAATGGTATGCACTCTTTTTATATGTCAAAGCCCCTCTAAGCGAGATGAGATGAGATGATGGAATGGAAAGATGATGATGATCAGTCACAATGATGGGCCGAGACACTCAGTCCTTCCTTTCTACTCCTGCTACTGCTGCTTGGTTCCGTTCCAAACAGAGACTCTGATGGCACAGACAAGCAAAGATGAAAAAGAGGGGTGCGAGAGGCTAAGCAGAGCAAATGAAAACAGAAAAAGAGAGCCACAATAGCAAAGATGTGTGTGAGAGGATGCCAGTTTTTTGTGATAGAGAGCACAAAGCCGAGAGAGTTGTTTCGTAAATTGACGTTCCGTTGGTCGTCATACCAGAGAATCAGTTAGTCAAATTGATCAGTGGTCAGCTGTTTATTTATTTGGTCTGTCATTTAAAAAAAATGCTCTGACGGATGTCGGTCACGGCGCGACTGCTTGACTGCGCGACTACCAAGGATCATTTGGCGAGGAAAGAATTCAAAAGCTCTTAAGAGCTGTGCCATGACGGGAGAGAGCCATCCATGATGATATGACGCTGAAGGGGCAGGATCCGCCCGATTGGGAACGGGAGGGATAGTAATGGTTTTGGAGGGTTTGTTTTTGCAACTGGTAGCGGATCTTGCCAGATTTAGGCTGACACAACCTTGACATGGGTGTGAGAATCTCCGTCACATGGGGTTTTTAGTTTGTTTATTCTTCGGGGTGTTTTTTGTTGAATATCAAGGGTGGGGAGGATATTGGGGACGAGATTTGCAGTCGTTGGCCCTGGGCTTCCTTGTGGCCAAGCCTATGACTTCCGCGGATCGAATAATGGGTCATCGTTACGACCCGTTTCTCTACCCAAATGGGAGGGGAGAGTTGAGTGAACAGGCCATTCCATTCCAGTACAGAGGGACTATTAAAAGTTATACTTAAGAGCGAGTGTGCTAACTTTTGCTCGATACGCTCTGTATTGTAAAAGTGAATCTCTAAATGGGTCAGAGAGGGTCAATCCATCCAGTCCATTCCGTAAGATGAGAGGATGATGGGCGAAGGCACTACATCCCCCCATGACTTTCCACTTGTGGACACAAATTGAGGGACAATGAGAGACCTTTCGTCCCCCAAGCAATGAGTGGGTCACTATCATAAGAGGGTACCTATCATAAGCAAAAACAGAGAATCCTCTCTCTCTTTGTGTCTGTTTGGGAAGGTAAATAATGTCTCTCAGTCTGCTCACATATGACAGAAATCAGTATTTTAATAATTGTATTCGGCAATGTCCTTTATTAGACCATTGCACACATGTGTTGTTGTTGATATACCGTCTTTCAGTTCAGACCAAAAATACCTTGTTAGCTAATTTAGTAAGTGTTGTATTCGTACCCTCATTCCTGTTGTTTAATTTTTTCGTAGTCCACGTTGTAGTTAACGTGACTTAGCCATGTTTCCGTATCGTTGAAGTAATATCGTTGCGACATGTGATTTTCTAACTCCTTTGACATTTGGGAATCAGTCTATGTGCGTTCATGATTGCTGATTCTGGTTGTTTACAAAATTAACCATAATTACAACAGTGGTAATAAGAATGTTGCTCGAAGCACCACCATTGTATGAATGTTTCTTTGAAAATATCTAGAGTCTGTTTTTAATGTTGTAAAAGGAATATCAAAACGAGTTGACAAATCACGAGCGATATTATGATCGGTTCATAATATACCCCACCGTAGTACGAACTTACATAAGTGCTCGGTAATTAATTCCTAACCCATTTTGTTTGTTTTGTACATAACAAACACTTCGTAGAGCAAGGTCGTAGGGACATGATTTTTGTGTGGTATGATGTATGTTATACGTATTATATTGCTATTGTCTTATTCTGCCACCATAACGTCGGTATTTTTAGTGCAAAAGAAAAATGGCCAAACCTTTATTTTAAATGGAAGACGACATACACATACATCGATGTGTAGTTGTGTTGTATACTTTTGACCCGTGTGCTGTAGTCATAGCCGCCGTTATTTTTACGTACCTAATTTGAGTGTGTGAGAACGAGTGCATGGTTTGGATATCGTTTAAAATGATGCGTAAAACGAAGTGTGTTCTGAGTATTTATACGAGAAATCCCGTGACTCGTGGACTTGACGGGGATTCCTGTTCAAATTACCATTGAGTACTGAGGAAGATTATAACAATTGTTGGAGGACGAGAGTTCATTATCGCGCACCTGGCAGCGTGGCTATTCGACTTCGAACCAGCTGCCGGTCTTTCTTCCCAAAAGATGTGTTCAGAAATGAACCAACCATAAAAAGAAGTGTGGGTCTTAGTAATCCTCCAGTACCGGAGAAAAAACGAGACTACCCCGGTGTTCTGCAGCACTTTCTCCCTTTAACACCGCTACCCTCATCTTTTATCTTTAGAATTTTCGTGATTCTGTGCACCAACGCATGTGCCACATCAGGCGACGGTCAAAGTGTATTTTAAGTCTTTATAGCAGATGAGCCAAAAGGGTTTTTTTAGGGTCGTTTTAAAATCCTGACGTACATTTTAAACAATATAATTACATACCTATACCGCATGATTATGATGCAATCACGAAAACAAAACTTGCAATTTTACATGTAGTTCATAAAATTGCTTCTATATTCGTTTATTAGAATCCATCAAATGGATTTTAATGTGCCTCAAATATTGTTGCCGTTTTTTAGATGAAATCTAAGTGTAATTATTTTGATTGCTTTCCCTATTATTACTAAAGGACTTAAAGGACTACATGCGCCAGGCGGGAGAAGTAACTTACGCTGATGCTCATAAGCAACGAAGAAATGAAGGGTGCGATATTTCTTGTTTTTAGTCTTGTAGTCATTTAATTAACTTAAAACTACTAAGAAGAATAATTTGTCTTGATGCCCAAATATGACTTTAACAAACTATTCTTTGAAAGTGTTAAATGTTAAATGAACGTAAGAAGCGTAGATCAGCAATGATGTCTTTCATCTTTCGGGACCGAGTCTTCTGAGGACAATTCTATTTTACTGAGCAATTTCCTTTTTGGAGCGACTTCATGTTTTTTAGCGCTTACAGGTGGTAATTGTGGATTAATCATTTTCTATAAATATTTTTATTAGTGTGGTGGAATTCGCTACTTACTCGGACATGAAGGCAGCTGTCGATAAGTTGGATGACACGGAGCTGAATGGCAGGAGAGTTCGTTTGGTGGAAGACCGTGGGAGACGTCGTGGGCGATCTCGTTCTTCATCCCGCTCCCGCTCTAGGTCTAGGAGTCGTTCACGTCATAGGGATTCTCGCTCTCGATCAAGGTAATTGCTTTAAAAATTCCGCAGACAAAGACAGTGCTTAACCAAAAGCAAGCTAATTTTATTTTGCTTATTCATTTAAATTTTTTGTACTTTGTCTTGTTCTTTCGATTAATCCGTATAGAACGTAAATTGCTTGTAGGAAAGCAAAGAAATACAATTTGTCCTTTTTTTTCGCTTCTCAGATCTAATAGCAAGTCAAGGAGTAAGAGTCGATCGAAGTCTCGCTCCCGATCAAAGTAAGGAAGCTCTCACTCAAAAAAACAATGCTAAAGCTATTTACCATATTGATTTGACGAAAAGATCTTTATTGTTGTTATCGGTAGTTATAATTGCATATAATTAATTTTATATATACCATTATTATGATTTACCTTGATGCATATTTTGCTATTATCATTACGTGCTGCAAAATAAAATATGCAATATGAACATATGTATACCGCTTTGTAGTAACATCAAAAAATAATTGTCATCCACATCCGAAGTTTTATTTTTTTGTCTTGCCTTTTTTACCCTCCTTGTAGATCTCGAGACTCGCGAGACAAATCTAAATCCCGTTCACCTTTGGGAAAGGGTAAGAGTAGTAAAGAATCCAAGTCAAAATCCAGGTCTAGATCCCGCTCTCGTTCCCCTCGATCTCGATCCAAGTCCCGAGACAAAAGTAGATCCCGTAGTGTGAGCAAGGATCGTCGTGATTCCCGAAGTTGTTCCAAATCCCCTGACAAGAATGGAGACAGATCTCCGGGTTTGGATGATCACAGAGATGATGGCGATGACTAGACGAGGCGGAGAACTATAGACAGGGAGAGAGGCTCTTCACGCTTGCATGAATTGAGACATGGACGGGAAAGCATACAGTCTTTGAAAATACTAAAAACTTAAAAAATCTACATAAGTTAAGGATAAGTTAACTTGAAGGTCATGTGCGTTTTACTCTTGATTCATGTAGCACGTGCTGGGTAGTACTATAACTACACCCTCTTCTAATCTTGCTGTATTTATTTAATCTATACGTGCAAACTACATATTGTCAAAAAAAAATTAAAAATATACTTACTGGTTCCTTATGGATATAATGAAGATTCAAGATAGATAAAGACCCCTGCAAAATACTTCTGTTACTGTACTACACAATACATCACTCCCGGAACGGAACAAAGGAGGCAGTCCGTGTTATTGAGAATTTGCCAGACTCTTAGGTTGTTTTACTTACGTAATTTGTAATTCACGTTATTTGTTTTCACATTTTGTTACTGTTTAAAAATAAATACTTATACGTTATATTTCTGTTGTACTCGGGGAAACATGTAAAATGATACAATGCTATATGTTTGCTTAATATGTCATCAATTATTTTTGTTTTTATTTTTGCTCGCCCGTAAAAATTTTTTTATAAGCCTGAAAAAGGTTTAGGCCAAGATGAAAAAAGTGTGGTAACTACAGTACCTTTAGCTCTATAAGGTTCAAGTTCAAAATATTAAATATGGATGGTACATGTTAGTTGAATAAGTATCCCAATTAAACGACGAGAGAGTGACACCCTAGCAAAGAAACACTGAAAAACTTTAACATCCGTAGGAACACAATAAGTTAGTCATACGTATGCATAATATATGTATAGATATAATCATGAAAATCCGCGTATTATGAAATGTTGTGATGTCCGGCAATTTTATTCTGAAAACTGCAATAAAATATTTAGGGTATTAATAACTAATTAATAATGAGAATGCTTTAATTCAACTTATAAAATAACTTATCAGTATAAAATAAGGAACTGTTACTGTCATATTGTGACCTAGGGAGTTATACTCTAAATCTTGATGTATGTTGGGTACATTAGTATTTAAGTATTATCAAGTATACAGGTAATATCAAATGTCCATAAGCGTATGATATTTATAAAGGCAGAATTTTATGGGTTTTAAAGAAGTTAATTTGATGGTAACTACTTCGTAATTTGTACCTGGTTATTCAGGTAAAATTGCTTTACGTTCACATGCACGGTAAGACAGTGTCCAAGAACAGTGAACAGTCTATAAAAGCTCTAGCAGCCACGTTGTTAAGCCAGTGCTTGCATTACTGACTTATTTATTAGGACTTTATAATTTCGGAATAAACATTGGCTTTTTCATTTTAAAATTAATTGTACATGAATCTACGTTGTGCGAGCAGCTCTGTAGGTGCCTGGCACTTTATGAAATTATTAATGGTATGATTTATAGGGATCTAACGTCGTACAATGTTTGAAATTTAAGTACAGTTTTTAAGAAGTTCGGTCATTGTCATTACTGAAGCAATTGAACTCTCTTTGAGTACTTAGATTTTTTAAGCATTTTAAAAAATTGGAACACATCATTTTACTCCCAAAATATTCCTTGTGTGCTTTCACCATAATAATATTGTATTAGACTATTTATAAAAAAACCTTCTAATTCATTTACTATTAATATCGTGTTTGTTTTAATTGCTTGAAAGAAATTATGGTTAATTCTTACTTGGTACAGGTATCTACTAATTTTGTAACGGTAATGATCTTAATCTGCTGGCTTATCACCACAATGCGGTACAAGTTCATGCAGAAAAAAATATATCGCTAATGCCCATATTCAAATATTATTGTGTTGTAGAAAGCTTTTTTGAAGCCGGTGATATTTCAATGTTGATCCAGAACACGCTTTATATCTAAAAAACGCATCACATGTTGATCCTTGTCGTTCCTTGTTTCCAGATGTTTACAGCTGATAACTATTACTTTGTAAACAATATACACAAATTCCACCGGAGTTTTTAAAGAATCAATCCAAAATCATATTCCTGTGAAGGAATTAAAAATTATCATGTATAGTAATATAAAGAACTGTATTTCTGGATCGCAGGCAGGCAGGTATTTGACGTTTCTTGTTTATTTTTGATTATTTTTAACTTAATGTAGAAAACTCGTTCTTAATACTTTTATTACTCTAATTTCTTCTATTTTGTTGAATGTATTAAAATTAGAAGTATGCTTCGATCGGCATAAATTAAAAGTCTCCCCATCAATTCTATATTGTACATCACGAAAATGCTTCCTTATTCCTATAACGTAATTGTCATTTTGGGAGTATATGAGGCTATTAAAATATATGTTTTTCGTAATTCCGCTATTTCATTCAGTTTCAGGGTAATAATTGTGTTAAAAAATGTTTTTATTAATATGTTGTAATTAAACTGCGATTAATCGTTAACGGTATAATGTTATGAATTCTTTATAAGTATTTGCTCCCATTAGAACTGTTCAAAAAACTAATAACAATATGCCGTTATAAGTAATGATTTGAATTGTGACTTCACTAATTGTAAATTTGGATTTTGTTACCATTATAGGTACATTGAGACGATGAAATGGAGGAAATAAATTCGATTATACATTATATAAGCCACATTCAGTGAGTACAGGAGCAGGATTTGTATACTTACAGGATTGCGTTTTACGCTCATTCTGAAAGAAATTCTTCGTATATATACCATATGCGCGCCGAAAAACGCAACCGACTCTACCGCTTATAACTTCGCTATAGCCAGGCGTAAACATACAAGCACTAGCTCGTTGGAATGCCAAGAAGTCAAGCTTTCAGAATTGATAAGTATTTTAATTCCAAAACGTTCCGTTTAAAACTTATCGAGATGTGAAACGCGTGAAAAAAATCACATGCTAACATATGGGGGGACTAACAAATCAAAAACATACAGTTAATGACATTCCATTACATTCGAGATTTCGAATTTTCTTCCAGTATCATGCTAATTTTTCCGACATTTTTGTAATCTAAATCGAAATTGCTATTTTTCCTCCAGTTTTTCACTGGTCCTTCTTGTTCCAACTTTTTACAAGCCGCAAACTTGAACTTCCGTCCATAGGTTTTACTCCGGACAATTTTATTTTGCAATCAGTAGTAACAAAACTTGAAAAGTACTTGTAATAAGTTTTATTTATTCAGATCCTTTGCTCGTTTGGAAAGGGCATTGTCAAACTTCCGAAATTGGTAGTTACAAAAATATTCCGCAAAAAGAAAGCCCTTGACTAAAACAATGTCGCTGTCCTATTGGGAGTTTCCGCACCAACAGATTATCTGCGAAAACCTTGGCACACTCCTCCACGAGTTATGTCAGACATTGTATTAGTATGCAAAAATGTATGTTAATATGCGAAAATCTTCATGGGTTTATTTTCCTATACTCGAATATTTATTATAGTATTTATAATAAATATAGTTATTAAATATTTATAATAACTAACGACATTTTTTTGATTTTTTATCCCCCATATGTTTAACATGTGATTTTTTTCACGCGTTTCACATCCAATAATTTTCAAACGGAGAGATTTGGTATCAACGTAGTTATCAATTCTGAAAGCTTGACTCCTTAGCATTCCAACGAGCTAGTGCTCGTATATCTACGCCTGGCTACAGAGAAGTTATAAGCGGTGGTGGAGAATTGACATGGCTCATGTATGTGTACACGGGCCATGCTCCGGTTAACGCACATCTGAATAGGTTGGGCTTGGTGCCTTCTGCAGTCTGCGAGTGCGGATTGGGGGAGGAAACCATGGCTCACGTGCTTATGGATTGTGTTAAATATATAAGGCCAAGGCTCCTTCATTTCGGGGCCGGCTTTACTACATATGAGCAGTTATATAAGCGAAACTGCCGATGAATGTCTTGTGGCCTACATTAATGCCACGGGCAGATTCGGCAAGCTCTAAAGCAAAATTGGTCTAGGGGAAACTCAATAAGCCTATTCTGGCTTGAGCGCATCAGAGGCTACTAATATAGCAGTACTTTGGACCCCATAATAACAAACAAACAAAAAGTTATAAGCGGTAAAGTCGGTTGCGTTTTTCGGCGCGCATACGGTACATACATATGTATATAGTAACTGTTAGATTTTTTGACGGAAAACACTTGCATTATTCTGTTCACAATTAGTCAATTCAATCAATGGGTTTCTTAGAGTATATTTATTATTCATAAAAATACTAAATTACACGTGCTCATGCTGTGGATGCATACACCAAAAACAAAGATCAAAGGATCTCTGATAATTTCCTTAGAATTATCTGGAATCAATGCCTTATTTTCCTTGCCAGCATTCGATTCCGGTGTACTTATTGTCGCGGCGAGCCAAGTGTTGGAATTTTTCTGAAGAGGAAAACGAGACAGTGACATTTTGTTGATACAAACAAACATTTTTTTCGGGTATGGGATATACAGTTGTAATATTTGCAAGCATTATACAAGAAGCTTGAATGTAAATACTATCGACTTGGATGAATGTTTGATGAATCATATCGTATACATACTTTTATTGAATACATTGAATGCCGTATTTACTGACGATATCACACGCAATTGTCTGTTTATTCCCACAAAGTTTGCATATGGACAAAAAACTGTAAAAGAGCCGTGTACACGAGCGTATCCAGTTTGCGAGTCATTCTTTTTTTCCACTGGAAGTTTATTTATCTATCATTATCATGGTTTTTGAGAACTTCGTAATTGAAGCTACAGACTAGACTGTCTATGTGGTTTTTGAGTGGTACAAAATTTTTCATTTTTTAACCTAAAAATAATTGTGGTCCCATTTGCTACATTGACGTTCACCTATTCACGTTACAGAAATTGTCGTGCCATTTAAAGCCAAACAATTTCTCATACATGGAGTTCAATAGGAAATTTTCAAGATGCAAATCATCATATACAAAGCTTTGGTCCTAACCTTTCTTCTCCTGCTAGAAACACGAATTTATGCCAAATTGAATTTTTTGCGATTTAGCCCCGATTTTAAATCAATCCAGGACATATTGAATCAGCCATTATCCCCGAAATCCGACCTGCAAAAAATTAGGGGAACCTCCCACTGCACTCTCCGATTTTTCGGCTCTTCCAAAATTTTGAAAATCCAATACTGGTCATTAGCTAGAAATCTGCAGATGTTAAATCAACTTCCCCTCTTATTCTTCTCGCGTCCAGAGGAATCCTATAAAAAAATTTTGGCGGCTGAAAATTACGAATTCGATCCGAAACTTCCATTAAGATTAAAATATCTCCGTGATATCAACGCTTTTAAATTTTCCCCGCATTGCGAGTACCATCTTCTTGTCGTGGGTCCAAATTGCTTAGAAGTTCTTCCTCAACATGGAGTAGGCTCCGGTGAATTTCAACTGCGTAGCGCCTTGGCGTTTCCCCTAAATTTGCACCCACAACAAGCCTTCTACATATTCGTAGGCACCCCGAAGGACCTCACGCAAATTTGGGAAAGTAATTACGCAATTGGACTGCTTTACAAATTTTTCATCCTCCAAGATGCGGCCGCATCCCATACAAAAGAAATGCAAGCGCTCCAAGCACCAAGCACAGCCCAGGAAGGAATCCGTTCCAGCCACATTCGAGGACAAGGTCAAAAATCAGAGCCTTTTGTCATGCGAAATCCTGCTGGAGTTCCAGTGGCAGGCATCGCCTTCAGAATTCTCCAGGAAATGGCCAACCACTTCAATTCCACGTTTCAATATGACACCAGCGGGCATGTGGCGCATGTCCAGCACTCAAACGGAACCTGGACGGGCTTCATGGGCTTCCTCCAGCGGAATGAGACGGACATGGTCGTTTGTTTTTCTCCAGACATTGCCCGACTTCCATATGCAGATCTCTCCGCCATGTATTTACAGAGTGACGTCATCTTCTTTGGGCCGCTTCCAAGGAACGTTTGGGTGAAATGGTACTCCGTCATGGGGCTGCTGGAGCCCAGCGTTTGGCTATTAATTGCGATGTCCCTTTGGATTTTAATGCTCCTCATCTATATGAAGCTCCTTTTATTTTCGTTCCTCGACCAATCATTTAATGACGTAGTGAAACACACAATAATGGCTCCAATTCGAATTTTGCTCCTCCAGTCAAGCCCATCCGTCCCCAAGCCACTCAAGAGGCTGATGATGTTCTCTTTTTTTGCCACCATTTTGATTGAGATTTTCCTCACCTCAAATTTGTACTGTTTTCTGACGCTTCCACATTTTGAGGAGATTCCAACGACGAATTCAGAGCTTGCCGAGGCCAAGGATTTCCAGGTCGTCTGCGTCAACTTTCCTGGGAGCCGGTTGGATCTGGAATTTGTCCGGGCAAATCATCCACTTAGACTCCAGGTTCAAGATCGGCTGGCTCTCATTCCTTTTAAGGCGTTAGTATCGGAAATGGTCGGAATTGCCACCCACGACAAGAAGGGTGTGCTGGTGTACTACGACATCATTACGACGTCGAAGGTGGCCAAAAATTTGACGCTCATGCGAGGAATCCCACTGTTGCAGAGAGCCAAGACGAGCATCTTGCCGATTCAATTTCAAGCCTTTTTTCCGAAATATTCCCGCCACACGGAGGCCTTCTCTGGAGTTATTGGGAGGATGATCAACGGGGGCTTCCCACAGTGGTGGCTCCAAGAAGCCTACGAGTACGCACGACGGGCTGGTCAGACGCATTTCATAGATTTACGGGAGTCCAAGTCGACATTTTATAAAACGGTGCAGAAACTTTCGGTCATTCATAGGCAAATGTCAGAGGTGAAGCCTGGGCGGGTACGACATTTCCTATTTTCTTTCGCTGCTCTCGGTTCGGGCCAGATTTTAGCTTCCATTGCCTTTGTGCAAGAACACTTGCGAGCCTGATTATGAGCCAAAATCTTGGGCGGGTTCTTTCTGATTACGGAATTTGGATGCTTGTACAGTGGAGTCTCTCTATAACTGCAAGTTCTCTATAACGTCAGGAAATTCGCAGTACCTGGCCCACACAACACAATAATAGTTGTGTTCTCTATAACAGCATTTCTCTATAACGTATGGATTTAGGATCCCTTTTATAAGATAAAAATTTTGTGTTCCGTTTGATATTGCTATATAGACTCCAAATAATAATACCATCGAGCCTCTCTATAACGGGCTCCCTTATAACGGCTTTCTCTCTATACCGGTGGTTGAAAATGCTTCCCTCAAAAACTTTCTCCAATTGTTAACATAGAAATTTCTGTTCTCTATAACGGTTTTTTTTATAACCGTTATATAACCGTTATATATGGGGGAAAATATGCTGATTTAAGATGAACCGTTATAGGGAGGTTTGACTGTAATAGGTATATGTATACACGATGAAAATTCTAAAAAAAATCGGGAATTGACTGATTGTTTTTCTACCGTCTATGTGTAGCCTATAGAAAGAATAAAAACGGGATAAATACACTAGTTTGTGAAGAATTTTATTACTGTTCCATTTGAAAAAGGATATATACAGACGTTACAAAATTGAAGCATTTCCGCCCAAAGTTCAAAAATGGACATTTCACCTTTCATTTCGGTACTTAAAAGAGTGAAAGTGTCCATTTCGTTTTAAATTTTGCACAGACAAGTCGTCGAAATTTGTGCCTAATTAATTGGGATGCCGACTTTTTTATTTGGACCGTAATAAGAATTGGCATAAATCCTATGTTTATCTTATGTATTATTCTATAGACTAAACCACTATACAGTGGAGTCTCTAGATAACTAGTCTCTTTATAGCAACATTTTTCTGTAACAACATTATTTTTCCATCCCCTCGTACATGTAAGGTGCATATTTAATGTTGTATGTAACGTTTCCCTGGAACAATATTTTTCGCGCTTCCCTCTGGGTTGTTATATAGAGGCTCCATTGTACTTTTATTTGAGTGCTCGGATGCTCTTTGAGAGAATTTCTGTATAATTGTTTTCAGAAGTTTTCCACATGGTTAGTTTTGCTGAAGTGGTAGTGCATTTAGGCTAAAAAGCGATCAATATGACATGTAGGTACATCGGTAATTGTATTTGTAAAAAGTTTCAAAAACGTCAATAAAAGTTCCAAACAAAATTGTCTTCAATCGATTTGAAGCGTGTGAAAATGTAGTGAATATATTTGCGGTATATCAAGTGAATCCAATAGTGAGGTGTTTATTATATCTATACCCATGTATAGGTAAATATGTAATATAGTATACATACATACAAGTACATCTACATATCTGTATGTTTTACGAATAGTAATATGTATACATTTAATGCTGTCAATTGGCAGCATTAAATTAAATTAATTAATTAAAGACGCATTAATTTAATTTATTTTAATTTAATTAAAGCATTATTGCTTCTGCATCTTTTTATGTTTAAAGCCGTCTGAATTCGTATTACACTGTAAATGACATTTTTAAAAAGTATTTTAAGTAAAAGCTAGATTAAGGCTGACAACTTTCTCGAGGACAAATCCCAGGAATTTTGGAGTAGACTCCCGCTCCAGCTTGTTGAATGGGCCCACCTTGATTCCGATGTCCGGTATCCCCTTCACAGATGTCCTTAATACTTCCCTCAAGAAGACATGGGACTTTTTCTCGCCGAACCGACTTTGCACAGACAGCAGCCGTTTCCCCTCCTCCCATTGGTTGGGGATACGGAATCCCTTGTTGTAGAAGAAGCAGAAGGTAATGCAACAATCTAGCCCTACAACGCAGGTAAATCCCGCTAGCAAGGGATGTGTTTGATGTAGAATGAAGAAGAAATGAATGCCTAGGACGGACGCCAGGAGCGAGAAGAGCTTGAGAATGAAGACGCTGGCGCTGAACGCGTGATTGAAGAGGCAAAGCTCCAGGTACAATTTTCGGATGCGCTGTACACTGTCCTGGTGGTTGAATTTTGCGAATCCATTATAACCCCTGTGTAAATACGTGAATACAAAATTCATACAATAATAATACATACACAAAATTTTGCAAGGTCTTAAAAAACTAACTTTGGAAATGTGGAAACTATGCTTCCACACTTCTTTTTTAATTTTTAAATATTTTTTATTTTTAAATAATTAAAATTTTTACTATATTTAATACTAGTACTTTACCGGGGAATTCCCATAATGTATTCAATAAAATTCTAATGGAAAATTCTCATAATTTTTTAAAGGAAATCGTATAAGCATGAATTTATCCAAATTCTTCGATAAAAATCCAATTATTGTGTTCATTTGTTTCAAAACAATTGCAACTACGGTGGAGCCTCTCTATGTGTAACAGCTTCCAACGGAATCCAAAATTTTGCAGTTATAAACAGAATGCTGTTACATAAATAGAACGCAATTATTACGTATTCTATGTACAAGGTGCTTCGAATTTCTTGACGTTAAAAAGAACATACTGCTATAAAGAGTGCTGTTATGGAGAGACTTTACTATATAGGGATTTGCATAATTTGTTGGCTACAAACTCAATAAAATTGTAATGACGAGGCTCCCCTAAGTTGTCAATACAATTTCCATTAAGAATTTGCCCAATTTTTTAAAAATAAAGATGTAGCTACATAATCCAGTGGAGTCTCTATATACCAACTCTGAAGCGAAGAGCCAAAAATATTGTTACAGGGAAAAGTTGTTATATAGAACATAAAATATGTAGCTTATATGTACGAAGGGCTGAAAAAATAATGTTGTTATAGAGAAACGTTGATATAAAGAGACGTGTTATATAGAGACTCCACTGTACCGATTTGTACGCACTTTTCAACGAAACTGCAATTACGGATTTGAATATTGATTTGGCTACATTTTGAGTAAAATTCTGATGGCAAAAATGTCTAAATTTTTCAATGCAAATTCAATTACGTGTTGGTGCAAATTTCTTGATAAATGGGCAGATTTGTGCAAATTTTTCAATAAATTGCAATCACAGACTTGTTTTTTTACTACAATTTCAATTAAAATTTTAAGAAAATTGCAATGACGAAATTTCCCGAATTTTTCAGTTTAAATTTTCAATTATAAATTTGTGTAAATGTTTCAATCAAATTGCCACTAAAAATTTCGATTCAATTTCAATAAAATTTGTATAAATCTTTCAATCAAATTGTAACTAAAAATTTCGATTCAATTTCAATAAAATTTGCATGAATGTTTCAAAAACCTGCAATTATACGAATTAATAATTTTGCTACCAAAAATCTAATAAAATTGTAACGGGAAATTTGCCCGCATTTTTTTAGTACAATTTCCATGACGAAGTGGCGCTTTTTATCAATAAAATTGTGACTATAGCAAATATTTGCAAAGTTTTTCAATAACATTGCAATTACGGGTTTGCGTATTTTTTTATTACGATTGCAATTACTCATTTGTGTAAATGCTTCATACGGTTGCAATATGTTATGTAAATATAGCTCTACCTGACGTCATCGCAGAATGTGCCAATCTTATGATGAAATTCCTCCAGGAAGCAAAGGAGCACAAAAGCATAGTAAAAGCCAGTTGCTGCCCAAACTAGAATCTGAAAAGAATCCCAGAGGACGAGTCCGACGTCAAAACTTAGCCAACCCCGAAATTCCCTAGATAGCCAGGAGCTAGACAAGAGGAGGAGGGATGGATAAAACTCGTACAAAATTGGTACGAATAAGGCGCTGGGGAAAGCACACAGGGGCAACCCAATAATTACAAGGTCCCGGATACTCAAATTCAAAATTTCCTTCATCCACGACCACAATCCGCCAGACGGAGAATGTCCTCCATAAGTATCTGGCTCCACCTCCGGCCGGAAAACCTCCCAGAAGACCTTCAATTGAGTGTCAATATACCGAATAAAGAGGAACCAGTTGATGACGAGGAAGGAGATGGCAGCAAGGATGACCACGACCATCAAGGCTAGATTTACCGGACCCAAAGAATTCCCATTTGCATCATCCACAAAGAGGCCCTTGGACTTCCACAGCAATCCGGCAAGGTGTAGCCAGGAAGTGACAAAAATCACACGGTGGAGCAGTACTTTCCGAGGATCGCAGGACCGCTCAAATACAATGGTCTTCCTGTTGAATTTGCAAGGGAATATTCCCAGCCAAGAGGAGAAATCCAGGGCAAGGAAATTGAATTTTAAATGCCTGTCTGCCACCATCTCCGCAGGATTCTTTGGGCACTTTCAATAATGTGGATGGATGGGGCGATTATTTTTCTTTTAAAGCAAACGCCCAAGTCGGATGAAGAATGGAATATTTCCGTGGTATAATTCCCTTATATCGTTATATCCCTACTCATTTCCCAAAAAACTAGGACAGGGTTTCGAAATTCGTTAGCATATACATACATCAATTCTATAATAAACAATAATAATACATTACCTATACGCCCGATTAAACGCCAACTATTCTTCTACTCCATTAATTTGCTCACACTAGTGCAACTGAATGCTTTAACAGGTAATTTTCTTTTTTGGCTCGAGGACTAATTCATTTGCATTTAATTATGAAGTATTTTTTGGGCTAATCCCCTAATCAAATACCACTGCTGATGATCATGGCGCGACAACATAATTTCCATCTTATGTACAATCATTTGGATGATTATGTATAGGGACTATAAGTATACATGTATATACATATATATTATGCCTATATACGTGTGAGTAAACAAAATGGATGGCTTTCTTCATTTTGAACACAGCAACTAGCTCTAAAAATGGACATACATACAATAAATTAGTTACCTTTGCTGTTGCCAATAATATATTAAATCGTTATTTAATTTATACATTGCTTCATTCATTATACAGTCGAGTCGGTTTCGCAAAAGCAGCTCCATCTAACCGTTATAGAGAATAGCCGATATAGAGGATAATGTAGACCCGTTATAGAGAAAGACATTTAATATTGGGGGATTAATAATTACATGGACAATAAACCGTTATAGATAGAGGAGGATATAGATAGAGGGTGTGACCCAAGACCGTTACAATCGACTCTCTCTATAACGAACTACTTTATAACGAATTTCTCTTTATATCGTGGCAGAACATCCTACCCTCAAAAACTTCCTCCAATTGTTTACATATACAAATTTCTGTTTTGCGTAACGGTTTTTCGCTTTAACGTGAAACATTTCCAGAGGGAACCGTCATAGCGAGAGTCGGCTGTATAGTGAATAACGATAAATGGCTGGGGATTGAAAGCTGAAGAAAAATCCGGTATACGAAGAACCAGTATACGGTATGGGACGACCATAAAACCGTTATAGAGCAAGATGCTAAATGGTGGAGAATTCAAAGCTAAAGAAAAACCCGTTATGGAAAGAAATATGAAAAGGCGTGGCCTAAAACCGATACGGGGAAATGTGAATGAATTGAGATTCAAAACTTCCCGGTATAGCGAAAAAACCGTCATAGGGAAAACCGTTGTAGAGAATCATTTTCGCGTTGCAAAACTCAGCGCGGTTTTGTGAACACCTTTATATGTATTGGGAAAACCGTTATAAGGAGGCCCGTTATAGAATTCCTTCTTTTATGCAAATTAAATTCTTTGCCCAGAAAAATTCTCCAGCAAGGGCTTATTAAAGAGAAAATACCTGTATGAGAATGAATGTCAGTTATGTAATGTGCTTGTGTATGTATTGCAACATAATCTTAAGTTCGGAGTTATCATATCATTATAATATTACAGATAATACATAGGGTGCCACATGATTATGTGTTTGTTTTCAATGTAATATTTATTCAAGTATTTAAGATTACGATTCTTCGTTCATTATGCTTTGAGCTCAGCTTATTCTGCGAGCAGACTTTTAGGCAAACGCCAAATTAAGACTGACAACTTTGTCGAGGACAAAGCCCAAAAACTGAGGAGTGGATTTCCGCTCCAGCTTCTTGAATGGATCTTGATCCCGATGTCCGGTATCCCCTTCACAGATGTCCTTAATAATTCCCTGAAAATGGTTCGGTGCTTTTTGTCACAGTACTGGCCTTGCAGGAGGAAAAGCCGTTTTCCCTCGTGCCACTGGCGGGGCATACGGAATCCCTTATTGTAAAAGAAGATGAAGCAAATGCTAGTATCGAGCCCCACCAACAAGCAGAAACCTGCCAATGGAGGATGAGCTTTATGAAGGATGAAAAAGAAGTGGATGCCAAGGACGGATATCAGGAGGGAGAATAGCTTGACGAAGTAAACGCTGGCGCTCCGGGCATGATTGAAAAGGCAAAGCTCCAGGTACAATCTCTTGATTGTCATGAAGCTTTTGCGGTACCGAAAGCTCCACTAACATTCCTGTACATTGAGAATTACATAAATTTCTACATATAAATATTTGATACTAATTTAACCAAATTAACATTACAAATCTGCAAGAAGTTTGAACCAGTTGGTAATTACAAAAAATGTAAACAATTTTGTATATATAAATGTATACAAAATTATACATACAGTGGAGTCTCTTCATAACAGCACCCCTTATAACAGCATGTTCAGAATAACGCCAGGAAATTTGCCGCACCTTGTACATGGAATACATAATAATTGTGTTCTCTATAACAGCATTCCTTTTATAACCGCAAAATTTTGGGTTCCCTTGGACGCTGCTATAGAGAGACTCCACTGCATATGTATGTACATATGCATGATATTACTATTATTAATGCTTTGTCCAATTTTTCAGTAGAACTTAAATTTCTTTAGGTTAAACAATTTTTTTTCTAAAATTAAAATCCGGAATTTGAACGCTTACATATTTCAATAAAATTTGTAACTAAGATTTTCCACAAATTTTTCAATGAAATTGTAATTATAAACTCGCCTAAATTTTCCAAAAAAAAACAAATTACAACTAAATAGAAAGGCCCGCAAATTTTTCAAATAAAATACAAATATAAATTTTCCACAAATTTTACAATCTGAAATTGTAGGCAAATGTACCCACGTTTTCCGCCATTGTTTCAACCAATTCAAAGTCAAATTTTTTGTATTTTTTAAACTGATTTTTGTATCAACAAAATTGCAAATACAAAGTACATACAAACTTTACCAAAACTTTAATTAAGAAGTTTATACAAATATTTGAATTTGAATTTTCTTTCTCCTGTATTTAAAACCATTACATGTCCCAGTGATTTGCGCGACACATTTTATTTATGCATAATCGAAAGGTATATCCATATTATAATAATATAAAAAAACAGTTATAATTAAAACATTATAATACATATACAAAATATAATTCAGAAATGATAATATAAAAAATAGCTGTACTTAAAAAATTATAATATAAAAAGTACCTGATGCCATTGCAGACTATGCCAACGGAATCATAGAATTTCTCCAGAAAGCAAAGGAGCACCAAGGCATAATAGTACCCGGTAGCAGCCCATAGGAGAACCTGCATAGAATCCCAGAGAACCAATCCCACGTCGAGACTAGCCCAGCCCCGAAATTCCCAAGGGAGAAATGACCTGGACAGAATTACCTGGGAAGGGTAGAACTTGTACATGAATGGAATACAGAAGACGCCTGGGAATGCACACATCGGCAAGAAAATAATCACAAGATCTCTGAAGCCAAAATGCAGAATTCCTTTGAAATTCAGCCAATCCCCGGTTCTACCCACATTGTGATCCACCCCCATTTTGACATCCGGCCGGAAAATTTCCCCGAAGACCTTCAACTGCGTGTCAATATGTCTGATGAAGAGGAGCCAGTTGATGATGAGGAAGATAATGGACGTGAAGAGCGTCATAGTCATCACGGAGATGTTCACCGGACTGAGGGAAACCCCTTCCAGATAGAGGGACTTTGCCTTCCACGCCATACCCAGGACATGGAGACATGATGTCAAGAAAATTATTCGATGGAGCAGCAATTTCCTTGAATCGTCCGAACGCTTAAAAGTAACGGCTTTCCAGCTAAATTTGCAGGGAAATATTCCTATAGCCAAGAGGAAACCTGAAAGGCGAGGAAATTTAATTTTAAATGCGTAGGTGGCAGCATTTTCTGTAGTATAACGACGCCTGCGAAAGTCAAATATTTTGGACGTCTGAAGACAGCAAATTCCGAAAGAAAAATGCGCAATATCTATATGAATCCCGAAGTTTACACAAACGGGGTGAATGTTTATTTAAATTAAACACTGCCATTACGCAATAATTATTTACAAATCCCAAATGCAAATAATACGGCATGAACAATGCTAGGGATTTACTGAAACTGGATGAACTCACATTAAAATAATTACAGACGCCAATATTTCCTCTCCCCCAATATTTCGATTATGATGGTAGGCTTAAGCAATTCGAAACGAATACTATTATAGCTTTATTAGGAAGTTATATATAAACAACTTCCTGACCATTATAGTTACCATTGTAAAGTGTAATTTTACAATCTATATAAAAACAAGGGTAGAAAACGTGCGTGTAGGTGTACATAGTACTATAATATATGTTTCAGCAGCCTTATAAACTGTTATCCATGCATTGGCAAATTTTTAATTATACACAGAGCAGCCAGTATGATTTGTTTTTGGAGAGTTTGGAGAAAATTCGAAAGGAATCAGTGGAGCCCTTAATATGACGGTCAGGTAACTTTAGTTACCCACATTATGCCCACACGAAACTGCAAAATTTATGGATATAGAGGATGTAGACACAAAACGGTTTCGGTCGGATTGTAAAGGTCGTCGTTCCAGAAAATCTAGTTGAGAACCCGCTGGGCATTTGTTTGACTTTCAGATAAAAACTCCGCCAAAATATTAATTGAATGAGTTGTAAATTTGGTTTTGGAATTGGTCCCGTTTGATAGTTTTACGAATAGAGACAATCTATGCTCAATTTTTTCAAAAAATAATGTTGCTATGACCCATCAAAAATGCGTTTTCTATATACATCCAATTCGTTTATTTTTTATTTCATAAATTAAATTTTGTGAATCAAATTGCATAAATTAAATTTTGTGAATCAAATTTCATAAATTAAATTTCGTGAATAAAATTTCATAAATTAAATTACGTAAATCAAATTTAATCAATTAAATTTCGTAAATCAAATTTAATCAATTAAATCTCGTAAATCAAATTTAATCAATTAAATTTCGTAAATCAAATTTCATAAATTAAATTTCATCAACCAAATTTCATAATGTTTTTTATTCCGTAATACGTAATTTGGTTCTGGCAAAATTTTCGAAATCAAACATTAAAATTTAATGAACCAAGAAAAAATTATTTTTTTAAATTATTTAAATGTATATTTTATTTTATTTCATATATAAATGTGCTATACATAAATTGTTTTGCTCCAAAATATTCCACAGAGTATGGACTGTACTTCGTTATTTATTAGGAAAAAAGGAGTCAGAGTTCATAGGTTTATATTATTTAAATATAATTATACATAAGAGCCGTTGAATTGTGACGGAGTGCATTTTGCCCTGGACTCACGCACGTGGTCCATGGACCGAGCACTACTAAATACTATCCACATTTTCCCTCACCTTGAAAAGTTGAGAGCATTATGGCATTAAAATATATTCCTGCTATTTGATCACGTTACATATGTCGGAGTACAATTATCTATATGAACGCACTTTACTATAGTGACGCATCATGCGGGTGTGTCACACCACAAAATTTGTACTGGTCCAGCCTCCAACAACGCGGCTGGAAAAGCACAAGAATGTGTACGCCGTTTAAAGGGACGGGAGGGAACAGTAAATAGCTTGTTAAAGTAATTATTTCTTTGCTGTTTTTACTATCTTATCGACAATGATGTTCCGAGAGGCATACAGAGTCTCTCGCTCTCTGTTTCTCTCTCTCTCTGTTTCTCTCTCTCTCTTTTTCTCTCTCTCCTCCCTTCTCTCTCTCTCTTTTCTCTCTCTCTCTCTCCTCTCTTCTCTCTCTTTTCTCTCTCTCTGAGTATCTCGTAGTATTTGAGGGCACAAGTAGCAAGTTTTTCCTCCATCACCATCCTCTCCGTCTCTCCAGTTGCTCCCACACGCTGAAGCAAGGTCGTCCATTTCACTGCAGTCTCTCCGTATTTGAATTGCACCAAGTCATTCATTGAAATTTCCCTCTTCTCTCTTACTCCACAAGCCATGGGTGATAAAAAGAAAGTCTGTATTGTTGGCTCCGGGAACTGGTAATAAAAATTTTCTTCTTTAAAATTAATTTAATATACAAGACAGATTAATAGAATACCTATACAGAAATACAAAATTACAAGGTAAATTATCGGGCACACATCCACATGAATTAGTAAAATAAAGCAAATTACTAGCAGAAAAAATTCGGAAAATATTCCGAATTACTCGGAAAAATTAAATAGCGGGAGTAATTAATTGGAAAAAAGTCAGTGGGATTAATAAAAAAATTAATAATCCAAAAAAAAATCCAGATGTAGATTAATTAAGAAATCTCCACCACAAAATCAATAATTTTCCGGTTGAAACGTCAATGTTTCCAGCAGTATTTCAAGGGATACGAGGTGCACGTGTAGCTATTTTGGTGCTTTGAATTGCATGGAGATTACATATGTACTTGTTGCTGTTGTACATCTTTTTCTTAGCACATTTTTTTTGGCATTAAAACATATCGATTTTTTTGGGATGCATGATTTCCCTGTAAAAGTTTGTCGGTACATGTTTATATTGAAAGCATTGAAGAGGAACGTGCCATTTCTTTATTGCAGGGGCTCAGCCATCGCCAAGATCGTTGGGGCCAACACAAGGAAATATCCTAAGCTGTTCGAGGAAATCGTGAACATCTACGTGTACGAGGAGCTGGTCAATGGCCGGAAGTTGACGGAGATTATTAATGAGGATCACGAGAATGTCAAGTATTTGCCCGGCCACAAGCTGCCTACGAATGTGGTAAGGAAAATAATTTCTTTCTTGAAGCCAGCATTTAATTTTTCTTTCATTATATTATCTGTATATATTTAAATTAAAAAATACGCCAAAACATATTTTATGGCGTACGCATATATTGACGTAGGCACCAAATTTGCACCGTTTTTTGTGTTTCATAATTTTAGTTTAATAATGCAAATTTTATTATGCTGCTACAT
This sequence comes from Disparrhopalites patrizii, assembly GCA_034698585.1. Taxonomy (NCBI): domain Eukaryota; kingdom Metazoa; phylum Arthropoda; class Collembola; order Symphypleona; family Sminthuridae; genus Disparrhopalites; species Disparrhopalites patrizii. Next base: position 4,316 of record JAQGBT010001680.1, on the reverse strand, counting down.
ATTAACAATTATGCGGTAGTACCAATTTCCACAATTTTGCATTGTTCCATAGTGAAAGGGGTAGATGGGAAATGATTATATTTGAATTTTGTTGTCCAGCTGCAGTTAATTTCCTAGCATGAAATTTCTTCAGCCCATTAATTTTTATACGAGCAAAATATCGTGTGGGGTGAAAATTTACGATGGGCCAAATTAGCTTTAAAAATAATTATTTTTTATGTTATTATCCACACGGAACAGATGAGAAAGCACACACGTATAGTAGATAAATACGCCCTATGTATACGAATAAAAACCGGGATGAGTCTATAATTCAAATTTTTGCAGGGGAAGTAACAAACTGGTGGTCGATAATAAAAAAGACAGCCTAATAATGCTTTCTTATGGGAAAGAATTTAGAATTTATTTTTTCAGATGTTTCCGGCCATTTTTGGTGAGAATCAGATAGGGAAGAAACGCATTTTATTTTGTGTATAAGTTAAATATTTGTCAAATGTACCATACTAATAGAAAACAATTTGTTTAAAGACATCCAGAAATATCTCAGTGTGGTATAAGAGATACAATTTAAAAATAAACTTTTCAGAGTAAAGAAGATGCTGATTAACTGAATAAAAATTGATTTGATAATTTTTCCCTCTCTCTTTCGTTGAACGTAATTTTAAACCAGCATGGGACAATATTACAAAGGAATGTGTGTAAGCTGAGCCCAGCTATGCAAACAGTGAGTCCAGCAAAAATAAAACAGCCTTGAACATGTATACAGAATGTATTTGGTCAGCAAAAACAAGACAATGAAAATGTTATGCAAGACCTGCAAATGTAAAGAATTTGTTTTCTATTTCTCTCTTGTTTTGAAATGTTATGGAAAGTTTTTTTTTTTATCCATGTACAATTTATTGCCTCAGCATGCCCCAATGATTATGGTGGTATTCGGAAGGCGTGTTAATCTCCAGAGCCAGAGCTTGGAGTAAATTAGATACCAACACAAAAATATTACCGTGTTTTCCCTCCTCAAAGTGGTACTTCACACATTTTTTTTATGGGGAGCCAGAACCGGTTGCAATATAATGATGATAACATTTGGGAAGTTTTTCTATTGTAGCCAGCTCCTCATTTCTTTGGAGACAATGGAGGACTCTTATTTGTATGCTGAATGACAATTTCTACACACTTGCTCTTTTTTGGCCATCTGAGCATTTTCCGCTCCTTTGTTATAGGAAGAAGTATTATTTAGCATGGTTGCAAATAAAGTACGAAAAATAGTCGTATGTTATGTACAGATGACGTCGGTTATATGGAATATTAAAGTCTTATGTAGAGCGAGTTACGAAGGAGCAAAACTTATTTTGGTGTGGAAATAGAATTTGGCGTGACACGAGAGACTCCATTATTCATTAATGTCTGCCTTACTGTAACTGAACGGTGATTATCTACTGTTGAAATATTAAACTCTGAACCAACAAGCGGAGACTGTGACAGGAACGGGATGGCAAGAGTTAAAGATTGGTTAACGGGAAAGGGATAAAATCAATGAAAACATGGGACCAGTAAGCACGACAAAAATAACTGTCATTTAAGATAGACCAAAGGGAGGCGAGAGACAGAGAAAGAGAGTAGAGACAGACAGAAAAGGAGTAGAATGGAAAGAGGAAAAAGATAGAACGTGAAAGAAAGAAAGGAGAAGAAAGGTAATAGCAAAGAGAGGCAGAAGAGGCAAAGAAAATGGAAAGAAAGACGAGACAAAGGAAACGAGAGAGAGAAAAGAAGAGCGAGAGGGAGAAAACGAGACGAGTAAGATTGAGAGAGAGAAACAGAGAGAGAGACAAGTCAACACTGTCAAAAGAGAAGCGAGAGAGAGACAAGAAAGAAATGACAAATTAGAAGCGAGCGAGAGCGAGAAGGGAAAGGAGAACAAATAAATAGAAAGAAGAGACACAAGAGACTACAAAAGAGACAAGATAGAGAGAAAAAAAAGAAGAGAGAGAAAAAGAAGAGAAACAAAGCAGAAGCGAGAGATGAAAAGGGTGAAGAGACACAAGCGGGAAGGTGGAAAAGGACAAAAAGTGAAGAGAGACAGAAACAAAGAGAGAAAGCAGAGACACAAAAGAGAATACAAGCAAAATAAAACAGAGAGAAAGAGAAGACAAGAGAAAAAACTAATAGAAAGAAGAGACAAAAGAGTAAAGAGGGAAAATAAAAAAATAGAGTGAAAAGATAGAAGCGAGACAAAAGAGAAAATCAGAGACAAAAGAGAAGAGAGAAAATAAAGAAGCGAGGTAAAAGAGAAAATCAGAGACAAAAGAGAAGAGAGAAAATAAAGAAGCGAGACAAAAGAAAAAAGCAGAATAACAAAAGAAAAGAGAGAGACAAAAAAAGAAGAAAGACGAAGGAGAAGCGAGAAAAAAAAGAAGAAAGACGAAGGAGAAGCGAGAAAAGAAAAAGAAGAAAGACGAAGGAGAAGCGAGAAAAGAAAAAGAAGAAAGACGAAGGAGAAGCGAGAAACAAAAAGCAAGAGAAACCAAGGAGAAGCGAGAAATGCAAAGGGAAGAGAGACAAGAGCAAGAAAGGGGAAAAGACAGAAAAGTGTAGAGACAGAAACAACGAGAGAAAGAAGAGAGAGACAAGAGAAGCCAAGCAAAACAGAACAGACAGCGAGAAGAGAGAGAAAAGAGAAGGCAAACAAATTAAACAGACAGAAAGAGAGAAGAGAGAAGAGAGAAAAAACGAGGAGAGAGAACAAGAGATAGAGAAAACGAGAGAGAGAGAGAAAATGATAGGAAAAAGAGGGAGAAAAAATGGATATAAAGCCTAATAAAAAAAGAGACGAAGAGACAAGAGGGAAGCGAGGTAATATATAGGAGTTTTAGAGAGAGGAAAAGAGAAGGAAGAAAATAAAAGAATGATAGAAAACTGAGAAAGAGAAAAAAGATAGCAGAGAGAGAGAGAGAGAGCGAGAGAGAATCTTCGTTTTTTACTATTTAAGGGAGTGTCGAAAGCTGTAATTTCATTGGTGCTTTTTGTTTGTCACGACTCCAGTTATTAAATGTTGAGTGCGATAAAGATATATCCCTGTTCCTCCTCTAATGCCATTCAAGGCCACTAATTTCGGGGTCTTTCATTGCATTTGAAAAACACTTGAAAAGTTATTTGTTTGTATTTGCTTACACGAATGCAGTGCATATATCCCATGTAACATACCGGTATCCTATAACATTATTTTTAAATAAAAAGCACTCCTATACGCGTGTGTGTAGCTGCCTCAAAACAGTTACACAAACAAAAATTTGACAGACATTATCAGAATTCACTCCAACTACTTTGACCAGTCAACTGACGCAGGTCCATAGATCAGTCTGGGAATCGTAACATGCTCTCAAAATAATTACGCAATATATGTATAATTTTATCTTTATTTTTATCTGTAAATACAGTTTTATAAATATATTCATATTTGTTCTCCCTTTATTTGAGAATAATAATTTCGTCTCATGTCTGACACATAATTGTATCTTATATTGCCCATAACTCTGTCAGTTCAAGAATTCCTTTCGCTTTTAATTAATCGCCCTCTCTCTGCGCCCATCTCTTTAAAGAGATGTGAACTTACGTAAAAATCAATCGGGAATTGTTTATGTACTGATTATTGCATCAGGGACAAGTTTGACGGATTAAGTTGCAAAGGAAGAAGTCGACAAGCAATTTAAGTGATGGACTTGCTCATAATATAAAAATAAATTGCATACGCGTGAAATCAATTAAATTACAATTGAGAGTAGGTGTTCCCTATATATATCACGACTTATGTGCGTTTAGCCCGTGACAAAAATCGCATTATTGCATGCTCCAGTGTCATTTTAATGTCATAATATATACATATATGTTGAAATATAATTAAGTACCAAGTTCTCCCTGGACGTCACGATATCATCGGTCTTCTTGAGAGGGGAGGTCAGAGGTTTATCAGAAAGGGAAGATCACGAGAGGAAAAAAGGAGTGCGAGAGAGACAGAGAGCGAGAGACAGAAAGAGAGAGAGAGAGAAAAAGAGAGTACGAGAGGGAGGGAGAGAAGCAAAGTGAGAGAGAGAGAAAGAGAAAGATGGAGGCAATGCAAGTGAAAGAGAGGCGAAGACAGAATTGGAAAGAGAGAGACAGAGAACGGAAAACAAAGAGAGAGAAAAAAATTGTAAGAGAGAGACTGAGAGAAAGGGGAGAAATAGAGTGGAAGGAAGAGAGAAAGACATAGGGAGAAATAGAAACACGAGGAAGAGAGAGAGAAAGAGAGAGAGAAAGAGAGAGAGAAAGAGACAGAGAGA